>WHVB01000116.1:0-23634 GCA_015178965.1 Russula ochroleuca
GCAATGTTATGGCTGATTGATGGATCTGAGGGCGAAAGCCATCGTAAAAGACTATCTCTGAGTTGGATTCCTGTGAAAATGTCTGAGTGCTCCGAACAATGAACAGGTGTTAAAGAAAACGAACGATTGACTTCTCGGACGTCGCTGGAAATATGTTTTACATCACTGCTAATGGCTTGTACCCTGTCGTCGACACCTTTAACGTTGTTGCCAACATCTTGTACGTCGCTGCGGACATCTTGTACGTCACTGCGGACATCTTGCACGTCACCGCGGATAATGTGTGCCATCTTCAGCAGTTCCGCAGATGCCATCCGTGCCTCTTCTTGTGTCAATTTGTCCAATCGATCCAGGCTATCCTCGATGTCTCTATTTCCTGTCAACTTCTTGATATACTTTTCTAAATAGGGTGTCAGTCAAGAATGGTAAGTTTACGGGACATCAGCTCACTCAATCGTCCACGTTTCACTTCCTTTGTCGCGATCGCGAGGACAGTTAGTACCTCGACCATAATCTCGATGATCACGTCCGTCATAGCCGTAGTAGGTGTAATGCCAGTGTAAATCTCAAGACGGCCGAAGAAACGTTCAATGCGATTAAATAACTCGATGAACTTGTCTTGGCTGGCGCTGGCATCTTTAGCCGCCTGAAAGCCATGCTTGTCAAAATCGGCTGCACAAGGAAACTACGAAGGACACCGACCGAGAGGAGAACGCCAATGCCCGCAAAGATTACGTTCGCTGGAGGGAATGCCTAAAACGCATATTAAAGCAGAAATCTTCACGACGAAACGTCCTAATATTCACCAGCCCAACACCACTGCCAAGGGTGGCAGAAAATGAATACAGGACATTTACTGTCGGTGCGACCCATCTTGTGAGTCTATCATCACTATTCTGGGATTGGCTGGACGCGGGGATTTGCTCTCGAAGGACGGTGAGGATAGCCCCGGCAGAATCACAGGATTGAAGATGGGGAAGGAGCGGGTGCGAGGCTAGGTCTTTCTTTGTCTTAGATTTGTAGGTTTCCAACGCAGCGTTGAAAATGGACACAAAGTTGGAATGCGATTCGGATGTGGAGGCGACAGCTGACATGATGGTTTGTGGGGAAGAGAGACGAAGGCGCCATCAATGAGTAGCCGCCCAAGTAGGCTAGAGCCCACGTTCCGCAAGGCAACCTCCAGTCTTCCGGGCTCCGGGACTGTGAGCGCTGTGAGCACTCTCATGTCGCTTGTTGTCCTCCCAATCATTTGTCGAGCGGTTTGGCAACTTCAACGTGAGCAGCACGGCACATTCTCATTCTTCGACTGTCATGCACAGCTTCCTGTAACCTGTTCCCAACGAGTTCGAATTATCATATATCCGTCGGCATGCATACACACTCTTGGCCAAAACGCTTCGGGGGTCCCTCCTTTATTGCCAACTCTTTCGCACTGAGCGCCCTCCGATATCTCTGAATTGAAGTCGAGACTACAATTCGATGAGATGGCGACGAGAACAGCAGTGACGATGGGTTGACAGGTGTGCATTTGCGGTGGTCGCTGGGCCGAATCGTCTCCTTTGGATGAACGACTCACCCATCCACAATTGAGCGGTGAGACTGAATATTTTGAATGTTTGGACGTTACTGTAAACTCTCTTCTTCGCCTTGCAGCTTGCTCTCTACCAGCTCTATGGTCAATCGAACTCGTCTTATCACTGTCCCCTGTCCCCTGTGTACCCACCCTATGTTGTCCTTTCCTGCATCGTCACTATTTGTGTGGTCTCCAAGTCCCCACCGTGACGGTTCACCCGGCTGTGCCTTTTTCCCGCCCTGCGTTCCTCCTTCCTCTCCCATTTCTTGCTCTTTGGCTCTCAATTTACAACGTTTCCGCGTGCAGTTGCTTTAATTTTCATGCAACCTCTGTCTTTATTCCTGTTAATCACGTAGATTGAGAAATAGATATGCATGATAAATCTAATTTGCCGGGGGATAGCGGGCTGAACTTCTAGAGCGACAGGTATCCAACTATCCAATGAGATGCCTGAGCTGGTTGAGCCGTTTCGGTATCGCGATTCGTTCCTCACAAGGTGCCGTGTCGTTATTTACGCAGGATATCATTCTCCACTGCCAGTGAATATACACAGACCGTCACTTGCCAGTTGTCTTTGGCTTCCATTAACGTGCACCTGTGAGAGACTGAGAGTACAGAACGCTATTTAATTAACCATCACAGGCTCAGGCGAGACGGACGCCATCAGCTCACTCGAAGTTGATGACAGTGCTCGGTGGGACTGTATCAGTTACGTAAGGGAGATGGGCAATCCTTCTTAGGATCGTTCCGAACCCATGCCAGCCAGTGGACACTCAAGCTCGCGCGCGGACTCAACTCCAAGCACGTCCACTTACTGGCCTGCCTTACCGCCACTCTAAATCTCTCCACCTTCCTGTACATATCCTTAGAACGCATTCGCAAATCCGAATCCCACGGTCCCTACCCTTGTTCCTACCCACACCCTCCTATCAGGGTCATCAAACCTAACTGGCCACTCGACCTTGACCGCTGCTTCTTCCGAGCAGAATCTTAGGGTGGGGTGGTTGGGACATGCGGTGTGTCGCAACCGACGACTGCAGCTCACCCTTTAGTGTCGCACCGTTTTCCAGAATTTCCTCGTCGAGTTTCTGCATACCGCCGCTGACCGCTATGGTCTCAGGTGATGACCCACCTCGCGTCTTGTTCGACTCCGTCTTCTCAGACTGCGCCAGCCCTCCTTCATGGTTGAGCATTCAACGTCGCTTTCCTCCCTCCTCCTTGCACTCTTGAAGAACTACCAGAACTCCAATTTGTGGTCTACTCCCATAATCAGTGCGTCGTCTCCTTTTGGAACACTTATTCTCTCTAAGAATTTATATATAGCTATGACCACCCTGACCACCCCACTCTGCAACGAATACATGAGCTGCGTGGCTAGCGTGTCCATTTTATCGTCCTGTTAGGTGAATTTTTCTCATCTTATTCCAACAAGCCATGTACTAAAGATGACAAGACGTGGTTCGAGAAGACAGGAATTCCGGCTTACCGGCCACCGAACCAGATTGGTGGGATGAACTCACATTGCCAATCCAATCCGGCTCGGACTGGAGCAGGAGCTCAAGTATCGTATGTACGGTCCAACACAAGAGTGGTACATGCAATTTGTATTGGTTGGAATTCTCGATTAGCTGCAGGCCGTGGCATTTTTGTTCGACGCTCTGGGCTAGCTGGGTCGTTGCACAAGCCCTGCCCAGCACCAATGGGGGACCATGCCCCCGTCTACTTCGCAGGGTGGTTGCTATCCCTCGCGATTCTTTTCCCTGTACGCGTTTCAACTTCAGCAGCGGCAATTCAGGATACATGACGACTAGTGGCCCGTGTCCCTTCTTTGAAGGTCTCGTCCCAGTCCGTCCTCTCGTCTTTAGAGGGCTTTTTTCTTCTTTCGGGGAGGCTGATATGAAACTTTTCGGAAAATAGGCTCCAAACACCAGCTTTTTGACATCGCGATAGTTCCTATCTGGCATAGTGGCACCCACCTTGGTTTCCGCGCTGTTTTCTCCCTCCCTCCCACTTTCCTCTCTTAACCAAAAACTTCCCATACCATATTTGGACGCCTCTTATCCTGTCGCAGCTCATGCCCGCCACCGATTCCCTTCTTGCCTCGTTGCCCGCGACGCCATCGCAGGCTCTACAAATCCACGTTGGGCTGCGTGCTCGCCATTCGCTCGCGATGCGCTTTGCTACGGTTGCGGGTAGCGACTTTGAGGCGCTTGAACGGGTTGTTGAGCTGGAGCGGGCTAAGCGCGAGATGGAGCTGTACGGATCGTCAGGGAAGCGAGGACGAGGGAGGGTGTGTGGTGGATAGAGGGTGGGATGGGCGCCATCGATGTCGGTGAGACAGCTGCACCTCCGGAGCACCATCGTACCGTAGGGCGTGCTTATTACGGATTACGTTGTCGAGGTATACGAACTTACGAAGCGAATACCTATCAACGAGCGCTTCTTAACACTTACGTCCATGACCTGTGATAATTGAAATGCCCATTGGAGATTGAAAAACATGATCAACGAGTACAGAGGCAAAGCAAGTATGACTTCCCCGCGCTTTCCGAGACGACAATGGGGTGAAGGCGGAGGAAACACCAAACGTACCACCTCGAGAAGGCAAAACATTATGGGTATTCAGATTACAGAGGGATAGATGCAAGAAAACGTCGAAAACGAAGACAAAGCAATGAAGGGACGAATAGAGAAAACATTGGGACTATAAATATGTTTTCAAGAAACAACAAAACTTTCCGGGATGAGTCGTGATACAAAGCAAGATGTGACAGGGCAAGCGCCGAGTAGTATATCATTACGGTTACCATTGTCCAGCCTTTCGTTCTCGAGGTGTCACCAAATGTGAGACCATATCCGGCTGCGGCTGTCCCGCACGTTCGGGCGTGCGTGTTTGGTCAGTAACTCCATAAACTCAGAGTTTCTGTTATTCGATGCCACGTCCCGCGGAGTTTGGCCATCGCGGTCCAATACGTTCACATCAGCCCCTCCTGTCAGCAAACAATGTGCGACATTAACGAGCTCTTCTTGAGACGCGATGTGTAGAGGTGTCTGGCCCCTATTATTTTGGGCGTTTGGCTCTGCTCCATACTCGAGCAAGAGCTTCACAACGTCGAAGTGTCCGCGGTGCGACGCGACGTGCAACGGTGTCATGCCCTTCTCGTCTTGGGCATACACGTTTGCTCTACGTTCTATCAGCGATTTGACAGCTGTGTGGTTCCCCTTGGCAGAAGCGAGATGCAGCGGAGTCGAGTTCTTGCCGTCACAGGCACTCATATAAGCGCCACACTTGATCAGCAGAGAGACAACGTCGGAGTTTCCATCAAGCGACGCTAGATGCAAAGGGGTTGACTTTGTATTGTCCGAGGCATGCACGTCTGCTCCACGTTCGGTCAGCAATTTGACAACTGCGTAGTTCCCCTTGGCAGAAGCGAGATGCAGCGGCGTCGAGTTCTTGCTGTCACGGGCGCTCACATTAGCGAAACACTCGACGAGCAGAACGACAATGTCGGAGTTTCCGTCGAGCGACGCTAGATGCAAAGGGGTTGAATTTGTATCGTCCAAGGCATTCACGTCTGCATTATATTCGATCAGCAATCTGACGACCGTGTGGTTCCCCTTGGCTGAAGCAAGATGCAAAGGGGTAGAGTCATATTTGTCCCGGCGATCCACCTGGACCCCGTATTTGATTGGTAATTCGAGTAGAGCCCGTACAATGTCCAAGTCTCCGTTGACTGAAGCAATGTGCAGCGCTGTTGAGAGGTTGTCGTCCTGGACGTTCACATCTGCCCCATAATCGATTAGTAATTGTATTACTGCGAGATTCCCACTGTTCAGCGCCATGGACAACACAGTCGAGTTGCCCGAGTCCGTTGCTTGCACATCGGCCCTACGGGACAGTAAGAGCGAGACAGTGTCTCGGTCTCCGATTTGCGCAGCTATGTGTAACAGAGTCAACCCCTCGTCGTCCCGGGAATTCACGTCTACACCATGCTCAATTAGTAGGCGGACAATTGATAGATGTTCCTTGTACAGCGCAGCCTGGATCGCCGTTACGTAGTGACCACCTCGAGCATTAACGTACATGGGTCGCTCGATGATGGGTCGCTTGACGATGAGCCGCTCTGCTAGGGAAGGGAGGCCGCATAGTGCAGCATAATACAATGGGGCAGCATTTGGTCGTATTAGGTGAGGTGTGGGTAGGCCTAGGGGATCGTCTATGTCATATATCCGGAGCCAGTTTGCGAAATATGGTTTCTCCGGGTCGAAGAGCAGTTCCATCCTTTCCTGTACGTGGAAGGCCACGTTCTCGAACCGCGCATGATCGACCCAATGTTTGGCAGCATATTCAGCTAGGGGAATCTTCTCAAGACTGTCTCGATAGAGGTGATCCTCTAATCGGAGTAGGACGCTGAGACAAGCTTGGGCAAGGATTGTATGTGCAGTCTCGAGTGAAGCATGATAGAATGAGACACGGCCACTCGATGCGTTGAGGCGATCCGAGGTCAAGAATGCTTTTACCGAAAAGTGGGAAAGTTGTACCACCTTGGAACCATCGATGTTGACTACAGTAACCAAACTGGAGCATGTAGACAATATGTCTGCTTCTTGATCCTCTTGGCGCCGGCCCAGATGCAGTTTCGGAATCGCTCCTCCAGTGTCGAAGTCGACTGCGAGGATCTCCGCGAGTTCCTCGACACGGAGCGGCCGAATGGCGACGGCGAGGCATTGCAAGAGACGACGCGCATATTCTCTTTTCTCGTTCCCAATTTCCATCAGTATGCGCTCGTATGTCTTGCCCAACATTTCGGGGAGCTCATTCAGGACACGGCTGATATCTGGTGGGAAACAGCGTCGCAGGACCTCCAATTGGCAAAACACCCATCGAATCCTGGATAATAGACAATATCAGCAAGACGGATGGGCGCACAATGAGACCCTTACACTCCATCTGCCCGTTCCGTGAGTACATTGATGACCAGTTCTTTATCCTCCACTCTCCATCTTCGCATTTTTGGGTCTGAATAAACGACAGCCTTGATGTAGTTGGCGATGTCTTGCTTTTGTCCGATCTCGTCATGTAGAGATACCCGGAAAGATGATGAAGGCTCGAGGACGACTCGAATGTCGAACTCAGAGCGGCTGGTGACACACAGTCGTAAATTCGGAAGGGATAAGCCGATGAGTTCCTCCACAAGATCCAAGACCTCCAGCATCCCAGAGGTGTTGGGGCATTCATCGATCGCGTCCATGATAATATACATAGGGACATCGCTCCTCATTGGGAGCATATCTTTCAGGCATTCTGTCAAAATGCCATTCGAAGGCCTCTGTGCGCCACCGTCAGGCCCACTGTTGTGTGCCAAGTAGAGGCGGTAGAGTATCTCATGGCGACGGTTCGACTGAGAAGACAGCTGGAAAAGGAGAGAGGAGACCATATCGCGACGGCTTTGCTTATGAATGTCTCTGAAGTCGAAATAAAAATAGGCCATAGAGGCCAATCGAGCTTTGCGCAAATCTTCGATGTCCTCGATGATTGCGGAGCTGAGTAGCGACATCAATTTCCTTGGACAGTAGTAGCTAAGGAAAACGAACCAGAGGACGCTTTTGCCCGAGCCCGCTGTAAAACCGATAAACAGTGAGCAGACAAGCCGTGAAGGCAGAAGAACAGACATACATTTTCCATGGATCCACAAGAGCGAACCTGTGGACTTCCATTGATTAAAGATTCTGCTCCGGAGGAACCATCGGCCTATCCCCATGTGGGAAGCACCCGGCGCAATGCTGTGATTCATTGACGAGCCTGAAGGCGAGAGCCAATTTCGTAGTTCATCCCGTAAGTGGGAGCTCGAGCCTTCATCGGCGACGGCCAACGGGGTAGGAGAACGGTTTAGATTTCCTACGTCGCCAGTCGTCTGTAATACAGCGACTTCGGTTTCCTGACCATCTGGACGTGAAAGAGGTTAGGACAACATCGGCAGCTAGCGAACCAGTGATCCTCTCACTAATAACGCCGTGAGCCATTCCCGCGCTCGTCGCCCGCATCACCAGTGTCAATTTGCGGAGCCTCTGTAACGCATCCTCGACGACATTCCTCCTTGTCAACTGTTTCAAGTACTTTTCTGAATAAGGGTGAGTAAACAACGGCATATCTGCTAGGATGAACTCACTCGCTCGCCCTTGTGTAATTTCTTCCGTTATGCTGGTTATGATTGAGAGTACTACGAGCAGGATCTTTTCACTTGTGTCCTTCATAGACTCGGACCGAGGTGGTGGGACCTCAATGAAAGGATGAAGTAGTCGGAGTATGTTCTCCATACGTCCGAGGATGTCGATGAGCCCCTCCTGACTGGCACCAACAGCCGGAGCCACCTAGAAAAAGTTAGGCGTGACATCGATCCGAGCACGGGAAGCAAGGACGATACTCACTGAGAGGAGGACGCCGATGCCAACAAATATGACTTTCGCAGGCGATAATACCTTGAAAAATGAAAGGTTCAGGACACGTTCCGAACGAACAGGCACCGAAAATCACCAGGCCAATGCCCTCCTGAACACTCGAAGAAAGGGCAAAGAGGACATTTACAGTCGGACTAATCCACTTTGTCAAAGTCTCACTGCTGCTCCCTGATTGATCAATGACCTGGGCTTGTTCTTGAAGCACTAAGATAACAGCACGGTGGGAGTCACAAGGTTGCAGCCTAACGGCGAGGGGATCCAAGAGGAGGTCTTTCCTGGTCCGCTTCTTGTATATGCATATAGCCTCCCTGAATGTGGATTGAAAGCTTGAGGGCACAGAATTTGCCATAGGGGTTCTGTTTGAAAGATATTCGTGCAGCAGGGTGGAAGGAGTGATGCTAGTGATGGACGAAAGAACGAGAGGTGACTGAATTGCTGGCCCGGCCAATGGGAATGATTGACAGGCGTGGTTGACAGGCGTAAAACGAAGACAGATGAATGGATGCTTCTTACAGCGCTCTAACGCCGGAAGATTCCCGCGAAGCACGGAGCAAGTGAATTATGAACTCAGAATGGATACATGAAACATCCATGAAATACCTCATGCCAGTACATTTGGAATCGGAGTGTGAAAATGCTTTGCAACTCCGATGATGATCGAGAATGACTGGCCAGCACATTTGGCATTTCTGAGCGCGGTACAAATACTGTACGATACTCTACCCAGATTGTTCTTTTCGAGTGGTGGCCTTGTGACGACCAGTTCCATGCAATCA
This sequence comes from Russula ochroleuca, assembly GCA_015178965.1. Classification (NCBI taxonomy): domain Eukaryota; kingdom Fungi; phylum Basidiomycota; class Agaricomycetes; order Russulales; family Russulaceae; genus Russula; species Russula ochroleuca. Next base: position 8,809 of record WHVB01000116.1, read on the forward strand.
GATCCGCGCACAGACCTCGAGAGGGCTGCGAACCAGGGTCCTGACCAGGTCCAGGGTATGTTGTCCTGTCGTTTTCTCCTTGGGACAGTAGTACTTACGATAGACGTGAAGGGACAGATCCGATTAAACCCTCCAGTGACGGCGGGAAACCTGCTGGCGGCGGCTCTCCCCAGGAATTGCAAGAAACAGATTTTGACGATCGTGCTAATGCATTATGGTCTCTTTATGCAAAAGAGGCCAAAGGTCACGACACGGCCACGATACAGACTTTAAATGACGACATGAACAGTCTCCTCATATTCGTGTGTTCAAAAATTTCTATTCTATTGTGTTTTTGATCCCGCTGACGGAAAGACCTATAAGGCTGGCTTGTTCTCTGCTGCCCTCACCGGATTGGTTATCGACCGTTCTCAAAACATCCAACCAACCCCCGCTCAACAATCGGCGTACTTCCTGAAACAATCAGCTGTGCTGCTTAATCAGATCTCCCAGCAGCTTTCCTCTCTCGGTGCACAGGCCCCCATCTCCCCCGATATATCACTCTCAAACCCCGCTGTCAATCCATCAGCGTCTGACGTCCGCGTTAATATTTGCTGGTTTATGAGTCTTGTATTCAGCCTTTCTGCAGCACTCCTCGCGACCCTTGTCCAGCGGTGGGCCCAGGACTACATGCACATGTTCGAGCGTTATAGCAACCCATTGGATATTGCACGAATTCGACAGTATTTGCGCGACGGAGTTGAGCGCTGGCGCATGCCAATGACAGCAGAAGCAGTGCCTGGGCTCGTCCACTTCTCCCTATTGCTATTTTTTATTGGACTTGCCGACTTCCTTCTGAATGCCTACCCAATTGTGGGCAAATTCACTCTTTTCCCGATCGCCTTCTGTGCTACGCTCTACATCATCAGCACGGTTGCACCGATCTTTGACCCACAATCTCCATATCACACCTCATTCTCCAGATTCTTTTGGTATTTGGCCCGGAAGCTGCGTTCACGGCCCTGCAACAATCGTTTCGGCAAGAAACCGAAGTCATTGAGCTCAAATATGGCCGACGGACAGATGCAGCTAGCAGTAGAAAAGAACAAGACACGTAAGGACCGCGATGAAAATGCAATTGGATGGTTGGCCGAGAAGCTCAGAGGAGATGCTCAGATCGAATCCTTCACTCAGGGAATTCCCGGTTCATTCAACACAGAATGGGGCCGAGAAGTGTGGAATGGACTTCGAGAGACGTCGCCGCCCCAACCTGTTGACAAAACGGTTCCGGGTGTCAGTGCAACCGCCGTCCAAACCGATGATCAGCTATGTACACCTTATCCCACTCAATCGGACCACGAGCAAGCCATACCACGGGCGACCGGCGCACTTCGCGTTCTGCGGCATCGCCGACGGCCGCTGGTTGGCACTCGCCCAGACTCTAGGAGCATGAACAATGAACCTACTGGGGATACGGTGAAGCGGGGGACTATATTTTGTCTCCCCTTTGCTATCTGGCCCTTCTGCCGCCCTCAACCTCGACAACGTCTGGACGTCAACGAGCTCTGCAAACGCATTATGCACCTGTTCGAAACGTATGACAATCGTGACCACTTCTTGGAGACAGAAGAATGGCGCAAGCGTTCACGAGCATGCGTCGAGACCGCGGCGTCATTTGTATTCTGCATGGATGTCGACTTGCGCTCGTTTGGAGAAATAGGGAAGTTACTCAGCGACCTTGGCCGTGACGAAAAGGCCAGCGAGTGGTCAGAAACTAGCCTGAACCGGTCATTCATGATGCGTTGGACCTGTCTTTCACTGGTGGCCACCAGGCGTATGCTGAATACCGAACGCTTGCAGCAATGCGCGCGCGCGAATATAGGATTAATTGCGCTATACAATGAAGTGAAAGACAATTCTTTGGATACCGGTGTCTTGGCTCTCAGCAACGCTAAATGGATAGACAAACAATTCGAAACTGCATGGGACTGTGTGGACGAGCTTTATTCGGGACTTATACACCTTAGGGAAACGGATGAGGCGAAGCTAGAAGTGGAGAAAACGTTACGCCGCTACGCACCCAAGCTAAAGAAGATACAAGTCGAAGCCGAAAGTATGGGACTCATCGATACGGGCATCCTCACTCTTCAAAGTGAGATTGACAGAGTCACTCACCGGTTGACCCGGCAGTTACCCGGCGTAGCAGTCGACACTCCCCCAGGACCTACCCCTCTAGCAGACATTTTTGACTTCATATCTAACCCTATCGGGCCCCAGTTTCTGCAGCTTCGACAGCGACTTCAGGATCTGCGCACCTTCAACCCAGAGCAAGACATTCAAGAAGTAGTCTCGAAAATTCTGGAGAAAATAACCACTTCTCCGCGAGTGGTCGTGCGTTGGCGAGGACCCATGGGGCGGCAATTATGGCGTCTCCAAGACTTATCTGTCGGTGGCGCTTTTGGCTTTACCCTCGAACTGTATTTCCTCGCCCTCCGGCAATTACTACCGTCGTCTGCTTCTTCATCCAGGGAGTTCACCACGTTCTACATCGGCGCATTCAACGAAATCACATCCGACTGGAAAAAATATAAGGATTCCCCCGGGACACAGCAAATACTTCTTAACCTCGTTTGCGATATAGGCGTGCAGGATCGTGGAATCTTTTCTAATTTCCCGTATCCCGACGACCTCACGGATGAACTCGCGGGATTGTTGCGCAAGATGATTGAAGGGCAGCCGAGCACCACCTATATCAATGCTGCGATGGAAGAGCTTCGGGACGTCGGATTCAGACTCGGTAACGAAGATTTCCGGAGGAAGGCGTACAATGAAATCGCAGACAGCCTCGCGGTACCCCATGGCCGTCCCGTTGAGAGATGAGGATTCCCTTTGGGCCTGGAGCAGTCGCGAAGATGTGTAGGAATGTCTCCGACATTGTCCCTGATACGCCGCACGGAACATGTCACGACATTTCGTCCGCATTTTGACCTGCCAGCAACCCTTTGCTCAGAGCCCCCGTCATCCCTCACTCTGCGTCACACTCCACCCAGTATAGTTACGATTCTGTCAGGTATAAGTTACCTCCTTGTCTCCTTTGACTTGTATCCTCTTCTGCCGTGATGAGACTGTGCCACCACCCACTATCTACCACTTTATCTGCCAGTGGACATCGTATCGTATCCTCTTAACTTGATTTTTGGTCTTTGAGCTTCGTTTCTAAAGGTTTACTTACGGCTACTGATCTCCTTTTGTTCGTTGTTAGAGCGTGTATAACAAGTATGTTCGGATCTCACTGAAAACTCCTGATCTCTTTCTCGAACAAGCGCGTGGGTACATCCAGCCGTGGATGACGTGGACCACGCTGTGAGATCCCCTGACACCCCTTTGTCGTCGGCTGCTCGCGACATTAGGGTTAGGTTCTGTGTGGCACTATGCTGGCCACCATTTTTCCACAAGATGACAGAAATGCAGCCACGCAGTCCGCACGTCCAGAATATCACGTCAACCGTTCTCTAGTTTAGAGCCCATGGATACTCGCAGACACTAATACTCCGAGCACGCGGCCACCAAGGCGGCCACCCGTCTGCTGGCCCGCATTTCCCTCCATTCTCCACCTCTCCAACTTCCCGATCATGGCACAGCTGAAACCCTACCTGCAACCACTTGTTTTAAAAGACATCAAACACAAATGCTGCTGCTCTCTTCTGACCCAAAATCTCACAACAACGTGGTTAGGACACACGGTGTCGCGGTGTCGCAGCCGACCGCTGATGCCCAGGCTTTTTTAAAGAGTTTTTTTATATCTTGCTCGCCCCTTGTTGTGCCGCACCACTTGGATCCTTACTTGTCTTTTTTCTTGTTTTACCGATTTCCTCGTCGAAGTCTCGTGCGCTCCTGCTGGTCCGGATGACGGACGAGCTGCTTCGTGTCATGTTCGGTCTCATCTTGTGCCTTCTTGATTCCGCCTTGTTGGCCGTTCATCCCTCGCTATGTCTCCATCCATCTGACATGCCTTCCTGCTTCCTTATTCTCCTTGAACCTTCTCCTGCTTCACGCTCTTCCCACTCAAAGCTCACCTGAACCGTACAGAGGGCTCCTATTAAACACGCAGTTCCCTTCCCTCGGATGCTCTGCAGATATTTATACCCGTGCCGAACATCGTGTCCCCCGGCACGTTGTGTTCCCTAGAAAAAATGCATTTCCGCCTCTCCTGTGCCTTTCGACTTTCCTGTCCTCTTTCCTCGCGCCTTCTCCCCGATTCGTCCGTTATCATTTCCGCTTTTCTCTGAATTTGAAAACCCTCAAACTATTACTTACGACACTGAAGATTCGACTTGGTGGTGCCCGTCAATTCTGAGCCCATTATGGAGGGCGTATGTCCCGCGGGAGACAGATCTAGTGGGAGTACGATGACAAGCCCAGACGTCACTCGTATATTTGTGAGGTACGATAAAGATTATAGTATCGAAGGACTATATGATATGCCCGTGATACGCAGACTTTGTCGGCTCCAACCCTGGTTTCGGGATAATGGTTTTGGGATGAAAAGACGACGACGACATCAGGTTTGATGTACGTTTTGTCACTGTCTTTCACCTTCTCTCGGGAGCTTGCGGATGTTTAGTGATCACGCCGGATCAATGCTCTCCTCTGGCTTGTCAACCTCGTTTATCGCTTCGGTTTCGCCGAACCCAACATACACTCTGTCTACCGGAGCACGGAAATCCTGCCTCGGCGTTCCACGTTTTCAATGATTTCCCTCCGCTTATCTGTTAGATTGGTTTAGATTCCGCCCCGGCGTTGATGTGGACGCACGTCTTTGCCCCCAGCAACTTCCGGGACGACGTAGCGCGCGCGCTCAAGACCAACATGATCTGGAGGGTTTCTCTGCTCAAGGGCGCTTGGTTTGGGCTTGACTTGGTGGACTGACTTGACTGGCTTGGCTCACGTAGCTTGGACTGGCTTGGCTTGAGCTTGGGGATCTCCGTTCTCTTTTTTAATCCCTGGCTCGTGCTAGCGCCAAGCCTTGGCTTGTGGCAGCGGCGCGACTCCCGGTGCACCCATTTCCTTTCTCTCACCTATCTAGTACGCTCGGACAGTCGCCGTGCAAATACGGTCAATACACGACACGACGTGCCAATGGCACACCGAGGTCGAAATCAAAAATTAGGATGAAGAGGCTCCGCCCGGAGCTTTTGTGTCTGGTAACTTACGTGACTGCAGCACGGCACATTCTCATTCTTCGGCTGTCATGCACAGCTTCCTGTTCCCAACGAGTTCGAATTATCATATATCCGTCGGCATGCATACACACTCTTGGCCAAAACGCTTCGGGATCCCTCCTTTATTGCCAACTCTTTCGGATTGAGCGCTCTCTGATATCTCCAAATTGAAGTCGAAACTACAATTCGATGAGACGGCGACGAGACAGCAGTGACGATGGGTTGACAGGTGTGCATTTGCGGTGGTCGCTGGGTCGAATCGTCTCCTTTGGACGAACGACTCACTCATCCACAATTGGGTGGTGAGACTGAATATTTTGAATGTTTGGACGTTACTGTAAACTCTCTTCTTCGCCTTGCAGCATGCTCTCTACCAGCTCTGTAGCGCGGGGGTACGCGCCGAGTGAGTCCGGGAGGATAGAGATTAATAGAGGGGGGAAAGGGTTCGTTAAGAAAGGGTTCGGTACGCGTGACGGCTCGGCACTCCGTTTGGTGTCTGGCTCGGTTCGGCGTCCGGAATCCTCAAGGGGAGGGGGGAGAGAAAGAGAGAAAGGTAACTGAAAAGGGGTCTTCGCGCGCACACAGAGAGAATCAAAAGAGGGGTAAACTGAGCTGAACTGTTATTCCGAGAGTCCAAGGGCGTGTTTATATACATAACCTAAGGTTCTGACAGGATGACATTAAGAATGTACGCTAAGGGGAACTAAACTACGAAAGGAATCGTCCGTGCAAGCGCAGCCGCGCTGCCCACCTTACAGCTCTATGGTCAATCGAACTCGTCTTATCTCTGTCCCCCCCCTGTGTACCCACCCTATGTTGTCCTTTCCTGCATCGTCACCATTTGTGTGGTCTCCGAGTCCCCACCGTTCACCCGGCTGTGCCTTCTTCCCGCCCTGCGTTCCCTCTTTCTCTCCCATTTCTTGCTCTTTGGCTCTCAATTTGCAACGTTTCCGCGTGCAGTTGCTTCAATTTTCATGCAACCTCTGTCTTTATTCCTGTAAATCACGTAGAATGAGAAATAGATATGCATGATAAATCTAATTTGCCGAGGGATAATGGGCACTCTGAACTTCTAGAGCGATGGGTATCCAACTATCCTATAAGATGCCTGAGCTGGTTGAGCCGTTTCTGTATCGCAATTCCTCCTCACAAGGTGCCATTTAGGTGCCGTTATCTACGCAGGATATCATTCTACTGAACTTGCTACTGAATATACACAGACCGTCACTTGCCAGTTGTTTTTGGCTTTCATCACCTGTGAGAGACTGAGAGTACAGAACGCTATTTAATTATCCATCACAGGCTCAGGCGAGACGGACGCCATCAGCCCGCTCGAGGTTGATGTTCCGACGATCAAGCCGACGATGCTCTGGGGGGAATGCGGTGCTCAGTGACAGTATCAGTTACGTAAGAGCGGAGATCGGGGCTTTGGGCCCTTTGTAAGGCTTTGTAGTATACAGTAGCATCGTTGACTCGAGAGGGAACTTGGCACCCTACTAAGCTGTAGAATCCAAGGTAGAATCGCGACAACAATAGCGTGTGAATCACCGCTGTGAACCTTGCTAGAACTTGTAGAAAGGAGCGTCTACCCAGGACACGATGTACGGTAACATTTATGGCCTCCATCTCTGCGTTCGATGAGGCATTTTTGAAACTGATAGAAAGGAATGCACGTCCAGCGAGATGAAGTTTGGCAAAGGAACTCATGAAAACCAGCCGTTTGGTGTATAACCCTCCTGCCTCGCTTCGACATCCCTTTTCTTCCTCAGATATTCCAGTATGTCCCCGACGACCTCAGAGTCTCAAGCAGAAGCATGACCGGGATGACCACTCGTCCAGTGCACAACAGTAGGCCATTCAACGCCGTGGGACTACAGTATTCTGAACATTCCGGCCGCTTCCGGACTCAGTATCGACAGAAAAGATCGGAATCTCGAATCTGTCATTTGATCCGTGCTCTGGGTTCTGAAATGGACCAGTCCTTGGCTAAGTTTCACAATCGCCCCACAGAGAATCTCTCTAAAAAGCCCATTCTCCTAGTTGATCGGTCCCAGACAACAGCCGTCGAACTGTCTTGTTTAACGAGTATGCTCCCCACTGGGTTCCCCTCCCCTTTTCCTGCGACAAGGACAATATCGCTGTAACCCGTGGTGAGAAGCGGACCAGGCGCAATGTCCTTATAGATGGTCAGTCACCCTCCCGATCGACAGCTACACTTCAGGCCTTCAGGCTTGGCTAATGACTCAACCAAATGTAGCGATAACGAACAGCTTTCGAAGACCACGGCTGCGGCGTGGTTTCTCAAGCTCAAGCTCCTCAACTGCATGCCAGTCTTCTCCGCGCGTCGGTATAACTATCCTCACTAATCCTGCGAGGAACCAGTCACGCTCGGTGCCTCATGAGGAAGAAGCTCACTCACCGACTGCATGGCGATCGTCCTCTCCCGCGCCTCCGCATCATCCTTAGCAACCCAGCGAGGACACGTTCATCTCCATCCATTCAGAATACATACTCTCGTCATCACCTTCTGTCCGCCAGTCCCGTTCAAGTTCATCCCCGCGTACAATCATTCTCAGCAATCCGGCGAGGGAAAAACAACGCGCGATGCCGCGCTCCAAGAGCATCCAAAGCAAGCAGAACGTTTCTGCGGCAGTTCCCGCTCCAATGCGTGTCCCAACTACCACCCTCGTATCGGCTCCCATACCGTCTCCACAAATACCATCTCCTGCCGCTGACATCGAACTCAGCAAGCCCGCCGTCGATGCCAAAGCACAGAACATAATTGTAAAGGTTCTGCTTCCCGAGATTGAATCCGTCTCGTGCGAGGCGTGGGCCAAGACAGGCGTTCACCCGAGAACTGGCACAGGCACGACGAGCCACGGAGAAATGCTGTGTGTCCCCGTTGTCAACTCGCGCAGCAGGCTTCACCAGAATGACCTCGCCCGGTATTACCTCAAGGAGCTCGCCGCGGAGAAGATCGTGCGTAGACTCGGCTTAATGGTGCGTAGCGGAAGTCGCCTAGCCACTGCACGCCGCAGTGAAGGTGAATCGATTCCTGTGAGGGGTGATCGACTCGGTGCTGCGAGATTTGAGAGGGTCGTCCAAGGGGGATGAGGATAAGATAAGGGAAAGAGAAAGAGAACAAAAGCAATGTGGACAGCTGTTCCACCGGATCGCGATCGGAGTAAGAGTAAGCGCAGGGTTTCGCACTCGTTAGTACTGAAGGTAATCTGCTCGCAACTCACTTCACTAAAGATTGAGGGGAAATGTAGCTAGGCTTATATACATGCCATGTACCTATGACTACAAACCTAGGCTGTAAGAAGGTCATAACATGAGTCCAAGAGGGGATAAGCTGGGGACAGATGGGAATGGAGGAAGCGGCGACCTAAGGTCCAAAGGTACAGTAAATAAAGGGGGTCGGCCGCATCGGGATAACGGACGTCCGAAGCGTTCGTTCCGTTCCGTTCCGCGCGCAGCGCGAAAGGGTACCTTACAGACAGCAGGAAGCACCCGCGACAAAGCAGACAAAGCACTACTGCTACTGACACTCCTACTCCCTCCTCGCTCTCATTGTCAGCCGCACACGCGCATTCATACGCACACACACTTCCACCCTCACCCTGACTCAAACCCCTCATCACACCAACTTCCAATGACTCAGATACGTTCCTCCCTAATTCCGGTGACCACCTGAACCCGTCGTACCTTGCAATAACTTGTGCTGATTGGCAAAACACCGGAAAATCGTTTATTTCGAGCTTCATGATCACAGTTGTGTCTTTCTTTTCACACACCCCTTACCACTGGTGTCTGACATCACTGCCGTCATGCCGCGACGACGACGTGATGCAGACGCCAGTGCCGTAGTCCGACGTGCAGGTTCTCTGAGTCACGGCGGAAACCTGCACGCCGGGCCTTCCAGCTTCCACTCCCGCTCCGTCTCCGTTTTGCTGCCTCTGTTTTGCCCTCGTTAGCGTCAGGCTCCAGTTTTTTTTTTTTTAAAAGCACAAAACCATCAAAAAAAAAGCATCAAAAAGCGCAAGATAAGCACGCAGTCAAACAAAAACGCAAAATTAGATAACTTTGGTTCGAAGAGATCGAATAGGACTTGTCATTGCGTATCGACATCGCCTTTTGTCGCACGTGCGTGCGACATTAGGGTTAAGGTGATTAGCAAGAGATCACGGAAGCCCGTCACGTGTTGCGCAGCCGTTCTCCACATGGACTCAACTCCGAGCACATCCACTTACTGGCCTACCTTACCGCACTCTCAACCTCTCCACCCTTCCTGTACATATCATTAGAACGCGTTAGTAATTCGCAAATCTGAATCCTACGGTTCCTACCGACGCCCTCCTATCAGGGTGTGTCAAACCTGACTGGCCACTCCGGCCCACTCGACTTTGACCTTCTGAGCCGAATCTTAGGGTGGCGTGGTTGGGACATGCGGTGTATCGCAACTGACCACTGCAGCTCACCCTTCATAGTGTCGCATCGTTTTCAAGTCCCAGAATTTCCGCGTCGAGTTTCTGCATACCGCCGCTGTAGTCTCAGGTGATGACCCACCTCGTGTCTTGTTCGACTCCGTCTTCTCAGACTGCGCCGGCCTTTTTTCATGGTTGAACATTCGACGTCGCCTTCCTCCAGTCTTCCTCCTCTTAGCACTCTTATTAATAAAGGACTACCAGAACTCCGATTTGTGGTCTACTCCCATAATCAGTGTGTCTTCTGCTTTGGGCACACTTATCCTATCTAAGAATATATATATAGCTTTTCAGGAGTTTGTTGGGATTCTGGAATACCTGCAGGCCGCCGCTTTATGGATTTTTGTACGACGCTCTGGGCTAGCTGGGTCGTTGAACAAGCCTTGCCCAGCACCGATGGAAGACCGTTCACAGGGTAATTGCTATCCTTCACGATTATTTCCCCCGCACGCGTTTCAACTTCGGCAATAGCAATTTAGGATAAGTGGCCCGTGTCCCTTCTCTGAAGGTCTGGTCCAAGTTTAGTGTTCTGTGTTGAAGCGAGGCACGAGCGCAGGCGCAGAACGATTGAGCCGAGAGGGTGGCACGGTGACGCATTCTCTCTTTCGTGCCACTTCTCATCCACGTCACATTTCGGGCAGTTCAAAGAACCCCCCTTCTCTTTCAAATTGCCCACCCTCCACGCCCAAGATTCAGATTCCGGATCAATGATGAGACTTGCATGCCCGACGACCGCCGACTCGCCTCGGACGCGCTTCCCTCATCTTCGATCGAGAAGCACTGCATGCTTCCGCCCACTTGCTGCACAGGCGTTTCTTCCTGTTTCCATGTTATAGCACATCCCCACAAGTATACTAGTATACTAGACCACCATCCCACTAGATTCCTCGCGCGCCGGTCTCCAGTTCATCACCCCGGCGGGCCTAAACTACTAACCGGAGCACGAACCGCGACCCGCAAAGACCGTCCTCTCATCTTTAGAGGGCTTCTTTCTTTCGGGGATGCTGATATGAGACTTTTTCGGAAAATAGGCTCCAAATACGGGCCCTTTGATATCGTGATGGTTCCTATTTGAGGGGGCAACACCAACCGTGGCTTCCGCATGCGTGTGTGTTGTTTTCTCCCCCCCTCCCTCTTCCCCTTCTTAACCAAAACTTCCCATACCATCTGGACCCCGCTTATCCTGCCACAGTTCATCCACGCTCCCAATTCCCTTCTTGCCTCGTACGCGACGCCATCGCAGGCTCTACAAATACATACGCCACGCTGCGTGCTCGCCATTTGCTCGTGATGCGCATTGCTGTGGTTGCGGGTAGTTACTTCGAGGTGCTTGAATCAATCGCCGAGCTCGAGCGGACTAAGCGCGAGGTGGGGACGGGTGCGGTGGTATGGGTGATTGGTGGATGGAAGGTAGGATGGGCATCGTCGACATCGGCGAGACTGCCGTGGTGCGTTGGCAAGAGATCCACGGAGCAACACCGCACCATAGGATAGTGAGAACGTGCTTACAGTATTACAGATTGCGTTGTCGAGGTATACGAAGCGAATACCTGTGAACGAGCCATTTTACTACCCGAGAATGCAAAACCAGATCGATGCTCAGATTACAGAGATACATGCATGAAAACGAAATAAAAGCAAGCAATAAACTTCGGGATTACAGTATAAATATGTTTTGAGAAAAACCAACTTTACGGAATGAGTCGTGAAGCGAAACCAGATGTGATTACGGTTACTACTGTCTGACCCTTCACAAGCTTCACACTCGAGGTGACCGTGGAGACCCTACCGCCTGCTGTGGGGACCCCACCGCTTGCAGTTTAAACGACATCTGTCTGCGGTTATCCCGCACGGTCGGACGGGCGGGTTTGGTCAGTAACTGCACAACCTCCGATTTTTTGTTAATCGATGCCAAATCCCGTGGGGTTTTGCCATCGCGGTCCTGTACGTTCGCATCGGCCCTGGCTGTCAGCAAACACTGCACGACATCGATAACCCCTTCTTGAGACGCGATGTGTAAAGGTGTCTGGACGTCATCGTTTCGGGCATTTGGCTCTGCTCCATACTCGAGCAAGAGCTTCACGACATCGAAGGGCCCACGGCGCGACGCTGCATGCAACGGTGTCATGCCCTTCTCGCCTTTGGCATTCACGTATGCTCCATGTTCAATCAGCAATTTGACAACCTTGTCGTCCCCCTTCGCAGATGCGAGATGTAGCGGTGTCGAGTTCTTGCTGTCACGGGCATCCACAATAGCGCCATACTCGATCAACAGAACGACAACGTCGGAGTTTCCGTTGAGCGATGCTAGATGTAAAGGAGTTGAATTTGTGTTGTCCAAGGCATTAACTTCCGCTCTATGTTCTATCAGCAATCTGACAACCGAATCATTCCCCTTCGCTGAAGCGAGATGCAAAGGGGTAGAGCCTTGGTTGTCCTGGGAATTAACATCGGCCGCACGTTCAAGTAGAACCCGAATATGCTCGAAATCACCGTTGTTCGATGGAATGTGCAACGACGTTAAGTCCATCTCGTCCCGTGCGTTCGTATCTGCGCCGTGGAGTCGTGTCACTGCGACATTTCCACTGTTCAGCGCAGAGAACACAAGCGAGTGGCCTGAGTCCGTGGCCTGCACATCAGTCCTGTAGGACAGTAAGAAAGAGACTGCCTCGTGGTCCCCAATTTGTGCAGCCATGTGTAACGGACTCGACCCGTCGTCGTCCTTGGAATTCACGTCTGCATTATGCTCGATTAGTAGCCGGACTATTGATAAATGTCCCTTGTACAGCGCAGCCTGGATCGCCGTTCCATAGTGACCACCTCGGGCATTAACGTCCATGTGACGCTCAACAATAAGCCGCTCTACCAAGGAAGGAATGCCGCACAGTGCAGCATAATACAATGGGGTAGCATTCGATCGTATTGCGTGGGGTGTGGGAGATCGTAGGGGTTGGTCCATGTCATATATCCGGACCCAGTTCGCGAAATGTGGTTTGGCCGGGTCGAAGAGTAGTTCCATCCCTTCCTGTATGAGGGAGGCCACGTTATTGAACCGCGCATGATCGACCCAATGTTCAGCAGCGTATGCGGCTAGGGGAAACTTCTCAATGCTGTCCCGGCGGTCGAGGTGATCCTCTAACTGGAGTAGGACGCCGAGACAAGCTTGGGCGAGGGTTAAATGTGCAGGCTCGAATGAAAAATGATAGTATGAGAGACGGCCACTTGATCTAGTAAGGCGATCCGAGGTCAAGAATTCCTTTACTGAAGCGTGGGATAACTGTACCAGCATGGAACCATCGATGGTAACCAAACTGGAGCATGCAGACAATACAGCACCTTCTGGATCAGCTGGGCGAAAGCCTGTGACGAGTTCCGGAATCGCTCCTTCAGTGTCGATGTTGAACACAAAGACCTCCGCGAGCTCCTTGATATGAAGCGGCCGAATGGCGACAGCAAGGCATTGCAGGAGACGACGGGCATACACTCTTTTCTCCTTGCTGATTTCCATCAGTATACGCTCGTATGTCTCGTCCAGCGTTTTGGGTAACTCATCCAGGACACGGCGAATACTTGGTGGGAGACAGTGTCGCAGGAATTCCAATTGGCAATACGCCCATCGAAACCTGGATAATAGACAATATGAGTAAGGCGAATGTGCGCACAATGAGGCCCTGACATCCCGTCTGCCCGTTCCGTGAGCACCTTGATAACCAACTCTTTGTCCTCCTCTTTCCATCTTCGCATTTTTCGGTCTGAATAAACGAAAGCCCTGATGTAGTCGGCGATGTCTTGTTTTTGTCCACTCTCGTCATGTAGGGATACCCGGAAACGGGAAGGTAATAAAGGCTTGAGGACAACTTGAATGTCGATCTCGGAGCGGCTGGTGACACACAGCCGTAAATTTGGAGATAAACCGATGAGACCCTCTATGAGATCCAGGATCTCTTCACGTGGCGACGGTGTTGCAGAGGTGTTAGGGCATTCATCGATCGCGTCCATGATGATATACATAGGGGCTTCGCTCAGGCGGCTCGGCGGTGAGAGCATATCTTTCAGGCATCCTGCCAAAATGCCATCAGAAGGCATCTGCGCGCCACTGTTGTGTACCGAGTAAAGGCGGTGGAGTATATTGCGGCAATCGTCTGACTGATCAGACAACTGGAAAAGAAGAGAGGAGATCGCGTCGCGATGGGTTTGCTTATGAATGTCTTTGAAGTCGAAATAAAAATAGGCTATTGAGGCCAATCGAGCTCTGTGCATAACTTTGATGTCCTCGATGATTGCGGAACTGAGCAGAGACATCAATTCCCTTGGACAGTAGTAGCCAAGGAAAACGAACCAGAGGACGCTTTTGCCAGAGCCCGCTGTGAAAACGGGAAACCGTGAGCAGTCAAGCCGTGAAGGCAGAAGAACAGATATACGTTTTCCATGGATCCACAAGAGCGAACCTTCGGAATTCCATTCCTCAAAGGTCTTGCTCCGGAGGAACCAATTAGATGTCCCTTCTTGGCGAGCGTTGCACGCAATTTTGTGGTTGACTAACGGATCTGGAGGCGAGAGCCATTTGAAGAGGCTTTCTTGCATTTGGGTTCCTGAAAGGATACATGAAGCTCCAGACGTAGCACTAGGAAAGATAGGTTGCTCACCCGTGTCCTTATCAATAGTCTTGACTCTTTCACCAACACTTAACACTCTACCGTCGCCACTCATCACTCTACTTTCAACGCCGACCACTGTTTTGTTGACCTTAGCCACTCTATCATTGGCATGGACTACCGTATCCACCACTCCTTCCTCTGTGTATTTGACAGCATGTGTGGTCTTCAGAAGTTGCACAGCGGCCTTCCGAGCCTCCTCTTGTGTCAGTTTGTCTAATCTCTTCAGCGCATCTTCCATATCGGTCCTTCCGACGAGCCACTTCGTGAAATTTTCTGAACAGGGTTCAGCGACTGACATATTTGTAAAGGAATTACTCACTCATCCGGCCAACCTTAATCCCCTTCGTCGCAATCGCGAGAATAGAGAGGACCTCTACCATTATGCCAATGACCATATCCATCATATCCGTAGTCAGTGGCACATTGATGTAGGTCTCGAGGCGTCGGAAAAAAAATCCAATGCGTTCAAAGACTTCAACA
>WHVB01000117.1:0-23591 GCA_015178965.1 Russula ochroleuca
AAGTCCGAATTCGCGCCGTCGCCCTAGATGTCTCGCAGGAGCTTGTTCGAGTTTCCCGAGCCTCCTTCTCTGTCGGGTCTGTAATGCATAGTCAGCTCCAAACCGCAAATGTAGACAAAGTCTGGGTCTCCGACGGTCACCTGAAGCACGGAGCGCGCGATTCCCCACCGAGCCGCGCCGCACAATCCGTCCGCCTATTAAATTCATCTGCAAAAACTGGTCCGGGAGATACCCGTTCGCCGCATGGATCTCTACGCCGCCGAACCCCGCCCTGAGGGCGGCATTCCGAATAGCCGAAGCGTACAGCCGCACATACACCTCTCTTCCACAGTCAGCACGCGTAGCACGGGTGGCGGTGGGGATGTGTTATCGTCGTCTGTATTGGTTGTTGGGTGTCGGATTGGGCTGGGCGCGAAGAGCGGGCATCCGCCTTCTTCTTGAAGGACATTTGGGTACGCGGTGCACCCGAGCGCGTAGAGCTGGAGGAAGATGAACGACTCGAGCTTATGCACCGCGTCTACAATCTGCCTCGAAGCAGCAGCCAGAGGGAAATGCACAAATTTGTAAGTAGGAATCTGAGCAAATCCGTTCTGAAGGGACGACGAACCAGCAACCACCCCTTGATCTGCTCGTCGCTCCATATCCCGTCTACGCAGCAATCATCGTCCCCTCGGTGATGGCCAGCGTTCCAGGACACTCGTGCGCTGTTTGTAATATTCCACGGCGAGTGGCCCAGGGACGTGCTGCGTATCTGAACAAAAAGATACCATGGGGGCCAGCACAACGCGGTGCCGTAGGTCGCAGTGACGCGGATCGGTTGGAATATTTTCGGAATAGGGGAGGCAGTCAGGTGTCCTCCAAGGTGTCCTCGAAATTTTGCTCGAAATCGCGGACGGTCTGCGGTACAGTGTCGGGCATGTCAGGTGCTGCAACGTCCCGGAAGGCTTCTTATGTGGGTCCCGCGGTCGTGAGCTTGGTTTGCTTACCGGGCAGTGTCGTCATGTCCGTGCTGAAAGGCGTTAACGGTGCCGTTGAGGAACTTGAGATGTCCGATGTGGCAACTAGATTGGACCGAATTGGATCGATTCCGTCCAATCCTACTATACGGGCCTATACACTTCATTCATTAAGATGAGAAATATGCACCATAGTAGCGAACTCACCGCACTGGGAAGACGGACACAGCTAAGAATGTGTCATGCTGCTCAGGTCGAGGTCGTCAAACTACTCGGAAAATGCAGACAGGAAATCGATTGGGAGAGATTCTAAGCTCAGTTTTACTGTAGGACGGGCAGGAGGGAGTGACCATGGCGCCCATGGGCGACGGCCGTGTCTTGAAGGCTTGGGCGTCTACTTATCGATGGCCCTTGATATCTCTTCCCCACGAACCTTCATGTCCGCCGTCCCCTCCACATCCACCTCGCATTCCAACTTTGTGTCCATTTTCAACGCTGCCTTGGAAACTTACAAACTTAAAACCAAGAAAGACCTAGCCTCTCATCCGCTCCTTCCCAGTCTTCAATCCTGTGATTCTCCCGAGGCCATACTCACCGTCCTTCGAGAGCAAATCCCCGCTTTCAGCCAATCCCGGAATGGTGACGACGGTTTCACAAAATGGGTCGCCCCGACCGTAAATGTCTTGTATGCGTTTTCTGCCACCATTGGCGGGGGTGTTGGTCTGGTGAATATCAAGATATTTCCTGGTGAAGATTTTTTGCTCAAATGTTCGTCTTTTAGGCATTTCCTCCAGCGAATGCAATCTTTGCGGGCATCGGCATTCTCCTCATGGTCGGTATCCTTCATCGCTCCGTTGTGCAGCTTATTTTGATACGTCATGGCTGCCAGGCGGCTAAAGACGCGAGCGCTAGCCGAGACAAGCTCATCGAACTCTTTAACCGTGTTGAACGTTTCTTCGGCCGGCTTGAGATTTATACTGACATTGCACCGACCATGGCTATGACTGATATAATCACTGAGATTATGGTCGAGGTACTAACGACCCTTGCCATCGCCACAAAGGAGGTGAAACGCAGCCGATTGAGTGAGTTGATGTCATAGATTTGCTACTCTCGACTGACACGTTAGTTAGAAAAGTATATCAAGAAGTTGGCAGGAAACACGGAGATCGAGGATAGCCTGGGTCGGTTGGACAAATTGACACAAGAAGAAGCACGGATGGCATCTGCGGAGCTGCTGAAGATGACGCGTAGCGTTGATGACAAAGTGATGGGTGTCGATGATAGAGTGAAGGGTGTTGAGGAGAAGGTACAAGATGTCCGCGGTGACGTGCAAGATGTTGGCAATAAGGTGCAAGGTGTCGACGAAAGAGTGCAAGGCATTTCCAGAGTCGTCGATGATAAATTTGACCAAGTCAACCGTTCGTTATCCCTTTAACGCCTGCTCATCGTCCCGGGGACTTAGACGGCTTCACAGGGAATTACCTCAGAGATAGTCTTTTACGATGGCTTTCGCCCCCAGATCCATCCGTCAATCATAACGCTGCATGCAAAGCCCATCACGACGGTACAGCTCAATGGTTTTTTCAAGGCAGTATCTTCAATCAATGGAAATCCACTGACCCCTTCTTGTGGATACATGGAAAACGTGTGTTACATTTGGCCTTCACCATATGACAACCCCTGATTATCTCCTGTTTCTCTAGCGGGTTCAGGGAAAAGTGTCATCTGGTTCGCCCTTATTTGACTCATTCCGCCCTTGTGAAACTGACTCCATCAATTCAGTTCCTCGATCGTACAAGATATCATGGCCTTGTGCGACGCTGGGTTGGCCTCAATGGCCTATTTCTATTTTGACTTCAGGGACGTCGATAAACAAAAACTTTCCAACTTGCTTCCCTCTCTCCTCATCCAACTTTCTGCTTGGTCCGATCCCTGTTGCGATATACTCTCCCGACTCTATTCTTCACACAACCGTGGAGTACGGAAACCCAGTGATCGCGATATGGTAGAATACCTCAAAGAAATGCTCACCCTCGAGGCGCAGGGACCTACTTACATCATTATGGACGCGCTCGATGAGTGCCCGGTCACGTCTACCATCCCATCACCTCGAGAAGAGGTCCTCAAGTTTGTGGATGAACTTGTCAGCCTTCGCCTCCCGAATGTCCACATATGCGCCACGAGTCGGCCTGAGCATGATATCCATGCTGTCCTCAAACACTTGACCATGCACGCTGTGTCCCTTCACGACGAAAGTGGACAGCAGGAGGATATTGCGGACTACGTTGGCGCTTTTGTTCACTCAGACCAAAGGATGCGGAGATGGCGGGAGGAGGATAAGGATCTGGTTATCAGGACACTATCGGAAAAAGCAGATGGAATGTAAGGGTGTTGTTGTCTGCTTACAAGCGAAACTCAAAGGATGAAATAGGTTTAGATGGGTGTTCTGCCAATTGGAAGTCCTGCGGCAGTGTTTCCCACCAAGTGTCCGGCGCATCTTGGAGGAGTTGCCTGACAGCCTGGACGAGGCTTACGAACGCATACTTAGGGAGATCAGGAAGCCGAACCGAGGACATGCTCATCAACTGTTGCATTGTCTGGTAGCGGCTGTTCGGCCACTTCGAGTCGAGGAACTTGCAGAAGTCTTGGCTTTTGACTTCAAGGCAGAAGGAATCCCGAAGCTAAATCCTGGCTGGCGCTGGGAGGATCAAGAAGAGGCAGTGATGTCGGCTTGCTCAAGTTTAGTCATCGTCATCAGAGACGGGGATTCACGGATTGTCCAATTTTCGCATTTCTCCGTCAAGGAATTCTTGACGGCGACCCGGCTTGCGGAGCCCATTAGAGATGTCTCACGCTATCACATTCGACTCGGGGCTGCTCATACGATTCTTGCACAAGCATGCCTTGGCGTCCTCCTCCGATTGGACGAGCACGTTGATAGGGACAACATCGAGAACTTCCCGTTGGCTCGATACGCTGCTCATTACTGGCCCACGCATGCCCGGTTTGAGAATGCGTCGTCATGCATCAAAGATGGGATGGAATGTCTGTTTGATGCAGACAAGCCACACTTTGCGACGTGGCTTTGGGTTTGCAATGAAGTGAAGGTGAATCGATTCCTGTGAGGGGTGATCGACTCGGTGCTGCGAGATTTGAGAGGGTCGTCCAAGGGGGATGAGGGGAAGGATAAGATAAGGGAAAGAGAAAGAGAACGAAAGCGATGTGGACAGCTGTTCCACCGGATCGCGATCGGAGTAAGAGTAAGCGCAGGGTTTCGCACTCGTTAGTACTGAAGGTAATCTGCTCGCAACTCACTTCACTAAAGATTGAGGGGAAATGTAGCTAGGCTTATATACATGCCATGTACCTATGACTACAAACCTAGGCTGTAAGAAGGTCATAACATGAGTCCAAGAGGGGATAACTGGATAAGCTGGGGACAGATGGGAATGGAGGAAGCGGCGACCTAAGGTCCAAAGGTACAGTAAATAAAGGGGGTCGGCCGCATCGGGATAACGGACGTCCGAAGCGTTCGTTCCGTTCCGTTCCGCGCGCAGCGCGAAAGGGTACCTTACACCAGCCGGGGGGTCGAAATTTTGACCGTCCTCGGTCAAACTACTCTAAAAATTTTGGGCCGTGTACGCGTTCGAAATGTCGCTGCTGGCACATCTTCAGGGCTCGCTGCGGCGTCTTCTATGTCGTCAGGGGGAAGCTGCTTCGTACGCACGACGAGGGGCGTGGCTGGTGTCGACGAGTGGGGGCACGCGTGGTAGAGGACAGTGTCGGATGAAGATGGCACTGTTGCGGGCGTTGCAGGCGAGACGATGGGGGCAGCTGGAACGGGAGGAGCGACGACGTGTGCTTGGGATGAGGGAGCGAGCGCGGCTAACAATGCTTTGGTCGAACGAATGGTCGAACGGTGCGACTTGAGGCTGATAAGGGGTGTACTGTTGAATCGCAGGGTGTTGCCAAAGTTCTTGTGCTTGAGGTTGCTGCGGTGGTCGACGTTGTCGAGTGTCGGGGAGTGACTGGAAGTGGGAGGAGAACTGAGGGTGTCGATAGCGAGTGTCGATGCCTTGCAGGGCCGCGTCGAGGGTGCTCTTTTCGAGTTGAAGGTACTTGCGTCGTTGGATGTCGGAGGTGGGGTCGGCGTGGCGTTGCAAGGGACGAAGGATGCGTCTGCTGGGGTGGTCTTCGAGGCTGGCAAAAGTATATCTTTCGAAGAGAGCGTGCGGGACTCCGAGCGGGGCGAGAGGAGGCGTTGCTGTGCTTCGTCTTGGGCTGGCGATCGAGGGCGATGGCGGGCTTTGCTGTTGTCCACAGGCGGCAGCAAAGGGGGATAAGAGGCGGTGGGACGTGGTTTCTGTGCGTGGCTCCGCAAGGATCCTTACTCCAGCCGGGGGGTCGAAATTTTGACCGTCCTCGGTCAAACACCTTTACTTGACATCTAATCTTCGGCTTGTATGCTTGAACTACTTGGTTCTTCTGCCTCCTCTGCTCCGGTTCTGGGATCTTCGTCGGCACCGTCATTGTCTTCGCCTGAGTAGGTTTTGGTGAGCTCTTCGCGCTCGGAGCGTTGCGTGACAGGGGGAGGGGTGTGTGAGTAAGCGGGATGTGGGGCGAGGTGAGCGGCGACCTAAAGTAGCTTGGATAAGGCGCTGCTGGGCTCTGTGGGTCTAGACGCGCTGCCGGGCGTTCCGCTGACGACTGTAGGGCCGGAATACCGAGGCTGACGAGGGGGGCTGTAGTTGCAATAATGGGGTTCATAGCGGCTGGATCCGAGCTGTCTGAAGTCTGGAATTGCTGTGCTGAATTTGAGTAAGTCGGAGTGTGGGGCGGTCGGTACTGAGGCTGTAACGGGGGAGCAGCGATGGACGGGGCGGTGTTGGTAGATGGAGGAGCGGTGGTGGACGACGCGGCAGCGGTGGGCAAGGCGGTGACGATGCGTGAAGCGGTGATGGTAGACGAGGCAGCAGGGGACACGGGGGCGACAATAGACGAGGGAGCGGTGGTTGACAAGGCGGCAGTGGACGAGATGGCCACAAACGAAGGGGTAGCAGCGGCTGAGGGGGTGACGGCGGTAGACGAGGCAGCAGACGACGAGGTAGTGGGAATGGGCGACGTGGGGACTGTGGGCAACGAAGCCGGGGCCGAGGGTGGCGGGCAAGACGAGATCGCGAGGGGGAGTGCATCATTGAACGGCGAGGCGGCGAGAGGTAGTGCGGCGGCGGTCAACGGGGCAATACTAAACGAGACAACTGATGTGGGGGGGATAACAACGATGGGCTGCGCGGATGTGGCATTGGCAGTGACTGGTGCTGTAGATGATGTTGATGTTGCTGCTGCTGTCTGTGCTGGCTTTGAGGGCATTGTCGTTGGTGCTGGGGGGGTTAGCGGTGTGGCATCGATGTTGTCATCGTCGATAAGGTCTTCTGGCGCTTCTGTATATGCGGTGTCAGTGATCTGCGCCATGTACACCTCGCTATGTATGGCTTCGAAGCGGAGGGACTCGGACGTGTGCAGCGGGGCTTCTCGCTGGAAGGTGGCGGGCATAGGCGGTTTGGCTGGGGGTGGGAAAGCGTTGGGGGAGAGCGTCGGGTAGTACTGAGGTTGCTGCCAAGAGTGCTGAGTTGGACCGGGTGCCAGTACTGCTGGTGGTGTTGAAGCTGGAGGCTGCGGCTGTGGCCAGGGTGCGTAGGCGGACTGTAGGGTAAAGGCCGAAGTCTGGAACATCTCTGGCTTCCGGAGCTCTTGCGCTATGTTCGGGTAGCGTTGCTTGCACTGGGCGTAGAGGACCACGTATTCTTCATCGTGGGTGGTGAGTTTGTGCATCTTGCGAATAAGATCGCCTAAGCTGTACTCCTCCGGGGGGGGTTTTGAATCGTCGACGCGGTCCTGTTTCTGGCGTGATCGGGGCTGCTGGGTGTCCATACTGAAACGGGTGTCGTTGTTGTCTGAGGTGGTGTGTATCGAGGGGCGGTGGAAGTGGTCGTTTGCGATGTAGCTGTATGCCGCTTTGAGGGTGTCGTCGAAGTCCGGAGCTTGGTTTTGGGGGCGGGTGGGGTCCATGGCGAAGAGTCGGTTCTTGAGGATGTTGCAGTCGCGGGGGTGGAAACCATGGAAGAAGTAGGCGTCCTGTTCTTCCTCAGTGAGCTGGTTGGCGGCGCGGAGGCGTCTGCTAAACTCTAAGAAGCGGCGGTGGTAGGTGATGAGGTCATCCTCGTCTGCTAGACGGTTCTGAGCAGATTGCTCGATGAACGCTTGCAGACCTGGTCTGGTGCGGAGGTTCTCTGTTTTCGCGTTCCGGTGTAGGTAGTGTAGCTCCTTGCGAAAGGCTGGCCAGTTCCTAGCGATGTAGTTGTTGGACAGTGTCCAGAAGCTCTGGAGGTCGTCGGAAGTGAACCGAATGATGCTGATGACCTTGTTGGCATCGGAAAGGCCGAGGTCGTCTGCAATGGTGTCGAATTCATTGAGGAATGCGTTGATACTTTCGCTGGGTGCGTCTGTGAAGCGGGGGGCATACTTGGAATGTGGTGAGGGCAAACCAGCAAGCCCTGTGGTAGCCATGGGTGGTAGAACTGAGGGTACTGGGGCGGGTGCAAGAGGGGCGACTAGAGGTGGAGCGACTGGAGCAGGTGCGACTGGCGTGGGGGCAACGGGAGCCGGGGTGATGGGAGGTGAAACAACCAGGGCAGGGATGACTGGTGCGGGGACGACAGGAGGTGGGATGACTAGGGCAGGGGCGACTGATGCGATGGTGGATGGAGCTAGGGCAGGAGTGGAAGGGGAGGGGAGGGGCGAATGAAGGGGCTGCGGGCAAAGGAGAAACGGTGGCGGATGATGAGGGAACAGCGGCGTCACGGCAGACGAGGAAACGGCAGTGGGCGAAGAGGAAATGGCGGCGAACAATACGGCGGCGGACGATACGGCGGTGGACGAAGAGGAAACAGCAGTGGACGATGGAGAAACGGCAGCAGGCGATGGAGAATGGCGGACGGGGAGAAACAACGGTGTTGCTGAGCTGGCGGATGATGTGGAGAGGCGTTCCACCGGATCGTGAGCAGGCCCAAGACAAAAGGAAAAGGGGATGAAATGGAAGTGAAAGGACGACGAGGATGCAACTAGTGAGATATCACAGTTGCTGCCGAGGAGGCAAGGGGTCTGTAGGTGGGCTCCAGGTGAAGGTGAATCGATTCCTGTGAGGGGTGATCGACTCGGTGCTGCGAGATTTGAGAGGGTCGTCCAAGGGGGATGAGGGGAAGGATAAGATAAGGGAAAGAGAAAGAGAACAAAAGCGATGTGGACAGCTGTTCCACCGGATCGCGATCGGAGTAAGAGTAAGCACAGGGTTTCGCACTCGTTAGTACTGAAGGTAATCTGCTCGCAACTCACTTCACTAAAGATTGAGGGGAAATGTAGCTAGGCTTATATACATGCCATGTACCTATGACTACAAACCTAGGCTGTAAGAAGGTCATAACATGAGTCCAAGAGGGGATAACTGGATAAGCTGGGGACAGATGGGAATGGAGGAAGCGGCGACCTAAGGTCCAAAGGTACAGTAAATAAAGGGGGTCGGCCGCATCGGGATAACGGACGTCCGAAGCGTTCGTTCCGTTCCGTTCCGCGCGCAGCGCGAAAGGGTACCTTACAGAAGATAGGCCAAGTCTCTACATGTCTACGATGTGCCCCGAGAAACCTGAAGCGGTCCCCCTATATTACGCTGCAATGCTCGGATTTCGTGACTTGGTTGACCACCTCATCGCCAAGCATCCAGGGCATGTAAATGCCAGGGGCGGGATCGAAATGACTCCGATGCATGTTGCGGCGTCTGCAGGACATGCCGACATATTGTCATTACTACTTGAACATGGCGCAGATTTGGAGGGTCCGGGACAACACAACGGGACTCCACTGTATCGAGCATCGTGGAGTGGAAAAGTCGAAGCTGGGCAGACTCTACTCGATCGTGGTGTGGATGTCAATGCTCGAAACCACGTTCATTGGACACCACTGATGTCGGCGGCGATGAACGGACATGCCGAGTTTGTTCGAATGCTGCTTAAACGCGGGGCAGTGATTGGTGCCCGGGATGTTACTGGCGAGACTCCACTGCATTTTGCAGCAAAGTGGAATCACATTCAAGTCGTGCGATTGTTACTGGAACACGGTGCAGATCCCAATGCGCGCGACGAATTGGGCAGGACCCTTTCCCAGTTCGGATCATTCTGGGGCCGTCCTGAGATTGTGGAACTACTGTCTGAGTATGGTGCCGAGTCTGTAAAGTAGAATCTGCTTGTCGACTCTACGATATACTTGCAGTATAGTGGATAGTAAGTTACTGTATTCGTGTTATGTTACGTGAACACTCTTCCATCTTCATGCAAGGCTCGGAAGAGAAGTCCCACCTTGAGGGACGCGCAGAACTGTGATGAATGGCTCTGCGGGCACTGTCTCCTGCATCGTTGGTCAATTATCCATGTATTTTTTTCAACGCTCCTTGTTACCCTTGTGTATCATAATGTCGCTACTATGCTTTTACCAATCTGACATTTCTGATTCCAACATGGTGCATCCGCGTAGACGGTATTATTTCTTTTCGGTGTGGTTTAAACGGGAGCCCCCCATGCTCCCGCGCCTCCTTATTTCCGGTGTCGCCATTCCCGTCGGGTCTATGTTGCGTGGCCAGCTCAAAACCGTGGATACAGGCAAAGTCTAGGCATCGACGATCACCTGAAACACGAAGAGCGCGCAATTCTCCACCGAGCCACCGCAAAAACCCGTCCTTCTATTTGAGTTCATCAGCAATAACTTCTCCAGGAGACACCCGTTCGCCGCATGGATCCCCACATCGTCGAACCTCGCACCAAGGACGGCGTTCCGAGCGGCCGAAGCGTACAGCCGCACATGCTCCATGATCTCTTCTACTGCCAGCGCGCGTGGCAGGGCTGGCGGTGTTATCGTCGGTTTTAGTTGTTGGGTGTGGGATTGGGCTCAGCGCGACAAGCGGGCACGCGCGTGCTTCTTGGAGGATATCTGGAGACGCGGTGCGACCAAGCGCTGGAAGCTGGAGGAAGATGGACGACACGCTTATATGTACCGCGTCTACGATCTACCTCGAATAAGGAGGAAGGAGGCTAAGGAGGCGAGGAGCACAATTTTGTCAGTAGGAACCGGAGCACATGCACATCCTATCTGAGGGAACGACGAACCAGTGACCACCCGTGCGTTGCTCGTAGCTTAGTATTTGAGGGCGAGCGCTCCGTGGACGTGCTTCGCATCTGCTTTGAAGCGTGCCATGGGGACCATGAGCCGACGCGGATCGGTTGGAAAGAGTTTCAGGATAAAGATAGTCATGGGTCCTAGAAGTCGCGTATGGCCGCAGGGGTTGGTGCCGCGAACGACGGTGCTGGCAGAAAATCGTAACTGGATCGATCCTATGTGGGCCTATACGCGGACGTCCTGTGTCCTGTGTGAGAAGTTCTGCCCGATGACAAATGCGACAGCCACCAATTACAGTAAATTCAAGCCCCTTTTCGAAAACGGTACGCGTCTGCCCATGACTGAATTTGTAACATCCACTACTCACTTTGGCACATCGGTCTGGCTACAGTTGCGGGAGTCCCGAGAGTACTGATCTGGACGCGGAGCCAGTACGTTTATTGTGCCTTTGGACTAAGACACGAAATTACATTTTCATGCCATTTTCAGGCAGCCACAGCTCTTTAGGTGTTCTATCAAGCGTTGAAGCTCGAAGTCCCCCAGCTCTCCTTACACCTCACAAGCCTCACGGATCTCACCTGTTGGAGAGAGAGGTCGCAGATCATTGCGAGGTCAGCGCTGTCAGCTGATGGCGTCACTGCCTCGTAAATGACATATTCTTCTTTTTCTCATCACAGTAATGTCAGCACCCAAAAAGAATTTATAAATACTACAGCTTATCCTCGTGAAACCTACCAAAGACCGTCTGACTGAGGTCAGTACTTCTTCCTCCCTCCATTCAGTTCCATTCTCATACTGACACCATGTATCCGCGCTCGTTATCGCCAGCCAACATTTATTCAATACCACAACTTGTGAAACAAATGGCAAACGTACGGAAGGGCACTGGCCCAGGTGTGTATGCTGCTGCATGGCCTTGTCCAGACCAATATCACTCACGTACCTAGGGTATGGCCACCTCGGCGACCAGCCTCCGTCGCGGGAAGGGTTCTTTTTTGGTAATAGCTCAAGCCCTCCCTTTAGCGTGTATTCAAAGTTTGCAGACCAAAATGTCAATGCGACGGCCGAACAGCGAAAAGATAATGATCGGATCATAATTTTCGTGAGTGCTCAGGTCGGGTTCTATGCCATTGCGTGGATCAACAGGAAGTCTACAGGCAAGCGTATTCTCTGCGGTCGTCTCCATACTCCTCTCATTTTCGAGCCCGGACCTCTCTGTCCCATCTACTCCATCCGCTGCGTCTACGCTGTCTACCATCCCTCCACCACAACCCCTCATCCGGCTGAACCTACTCTGGGTCCTTAGCTTGTGTATGAGTCTTACCTGTGCTTTTATTATGACAATGGTCCAACAATCAGTAAGTCTGATTCACCGAACTTCCACGACGTAGTCCAAAGAGTCGGGCTCGGATCCGTGCCTCGTTTACTGGTAGCGTAGATAACTTGTTCATCAAGACCCTGAGTTTTTTGTTGCCCTTCTATCTACATATTACCGCGTGAAACTTATGTAGAGGGTAATACTATAGAGTTGAAGCGCACGCGGGGTGTCCTGTACAGAAGGAAGGGAATAGTGTACAGTGTACAAGTTGAAGGGAATGGTCACGGTGTCTCAGTCTACCCGCGCGTAAAGGGCACGATAACTGAGGTGGCACGTACTGTAACGTACGGCAAAGGTCCGACCGCATTTAGAGTCAACGAGACCAAATACATTTGCAACTCAATTGCACAGTTTTTCGTACTACACATAACCAGAACTTACTTATTGTAATGATGCGCGATTTTAAAGCACGCGTTACGATTTGTTCCTGGCACTGGTTCGATCGAGACCGTTAGGCGTCTGAAGGCACGATTCTTCAGTTGTGGAAGATGCGTCAACACGTAGGAAAAATATCAGGCAATATCCGGTCTGGAGATGAATGAGATCTGCTTGTTTCTGTCGCTACCAAGTGCAATCCGCGGACGGGCCAGTGTAGAAGGGAGTGTAGGGCATACCCAAAGCTTTCAACTGGCCATGGATATTCCCTTTCGCGCCGAATTACCCCTCCGTCTCTCCATCCGTTACTCCCCCGAACTCCAAAGGCACAAACAACTCGTCATCTGCTTCCTTCCCGGCCGCAGCGATCTTCCCTTGAATGTCGACGACCACTCCTGGAACGGTACTGATGACAATGTGCACACCGGCCGGAGCCTGCTTGATGGATGCATGGTTGGAATATCATAGTCAACGTGGATCCACCTTGGCGTCGACTTAAACCGTGATATTGGAGCCCTTGGTGTCCATAACCAATGAGTACTGAGCTATATCACGATTAGTGTATGAATAGGTTTGTTCATGAGGAAGGAAAGGTGGTCGCCTCGCACGACAGCGGCGCTGTCTGTCGCGATCGCCGACACGCACGCTATCGGTTCGAGTGACGGATGGAGGAAGGGTAGGGGGATCGAGAGGAGTCCTTTCTCGGGGAACGTTCGGGGAAAGCGTGTTATTTAGTGTGTCGACGAGCATGGGCTCATGTCGGACGGAGGGGTGGAGCCTGAGAGAGGTTGGGAGAGGCAAGGACGAGGCCGTGCACGGTACCACGCATGCGCATCACGGGTGCGGAAATAGCGCCTCTGAGCGTCTTCACATTCGAGCACGGTGAGAGGGAGACAGGGGTGGGCAGGGGCGCAGCATCCGTGACCGGGCCGGGAATTCCGGAAATGGGATGAAAAGAAGAGAGTTAACCACTCTTACAGCCCTCTAATAAGAGCACACATGGAGACTAGTGATCAATCGATCAAGGCCGTAAAGCGCGTAAAGCCTGGGCCAATCATGCAATACTGTACAGAAATTAACTACGGCGCCAACACGTGACAGCCCTGTGTTGCATCATCCATAGATTCTTCTGTTCAGTTCGGCAACTCTTGGATATGCCAACCTGTCTCCCACCTTCCCAACGCGTACGACCAGACATACATCCCTGTATATCCAGCCCAAATACGCTGCCTCGTTCCCATATGATATATACACATCCCTCTTTTGGTTTAATGTCGTCATCGGCGTGACCCACTCCACCTGCTCCGTCGTCCCATCGTCCATACGCGTATACGCCCGACGGAGACGGTCACGATCTACGTTCACAAGAGCCCCACCTTCTGCGTGCAAAAACTCGACAAGTTCTTCACTCTCGGGATCAAAATTTTGAAAGTCGACCACTCGATCGATGAGCACGCCTTCAGCCGGTCCAAAGTGCTTAGGCTCGTAATATATGTATAACACCGGCTCATACCCGAGCGCACGGACGCTCTGGTACACGAGTGCGTCGCTCCCCTTCAGGACGCTGTGGACGTGCTTGAGATCATCATCCTTGATCGGATAGACGTGTCTTAGCCCAAATGCCAGCGTGCCGCCTTCTGCCAGGAATTCTTGGTCCTCAAGTAGCGTCGTGAAGGCTTCACGGAATGCACCTTCGTTCACTACTGGAGGGGTGAGACGCTTAGAGACCGCAGAGACAGGTTCGTCGTCGAAATAGAGGTTGTATGTCAATGTGACACGATGACCTGATGTAACCGGCGCGACCTCATGTTCGATATCGCTGAAGAATGCTACGTAGCCGATTGACGATTTGTCCTTTCCCGCAAGCACCTGGCCAGAGTCGAAGATCCATTCCTGACCGCGGTGGCGAAGGTGGAGAGCTCCACCCTCATGGGGCGTTGGAAATACAATCACGAGCGAACCAAACATATTTTTGCTCCGCGGAGTATCGACATGGGGCTTGAAGAACGACCCCTCCTCTGTGTAGCAACGTAGTGTCAAATGGAGGTAAACTGATATTGAAGCGAACCGTAGACATTCAACTTGTATAGCTCGATCTTAATACGTTTTGTCGACTGGGTACCTTCAAGAAGGCAGTAGTAGATTATATTCACCAGGTCGGTGCGAAAGACGTCCAGCATCGGTGAAAAGTATTCCAAATCCATCTTTCCAGCCTTGCGGTAATTTTCATCCCTCACAGTCTCCTGTTCCCTGCCGAAAGAAGCCGGTTCGCAGGCCCGAGTGAGTTTTTCCAACTCGTCGGGAGTAGCATCGGCGAGGTTGATGTGTCTAGTATGACAAGAATGTCAGCAATTCACCAAGTCGGATGGGATACTCGAACCTAGCATCGTGACCGTCTTTGGTGACCCTGTACAGGAGTGAGAAGCAAGAAGCTGGCAGCTGGAGCTTTCCGCTGATGTAGGGGGGCTTGTTGATGATCGACTCCCGTACTGGAGTGAGCTGTTTCTGGGTATGAGTCACAGAGTCGCCCATCTGATCTGGTGTCTAGTGTTGACGAGAGTAACTTAGGGCAGCGGGGGCTTTTATATGCGGCAAATGCCAGGTCACCTGCATCAATATTTTGTGCCTCGTGGTTGCGCCGTCTGCATCGTTGCCTCGTCGATTCGTACACTGAACCTCTCCGTTCCCTCTAAACGAAAGAACCTCGTTGTCTTCATGTCGTCGACACAAGCAACATCCTCCACATCCAACCTCCAATTGATCATCGATGCCCTGGCCGACTACGCATAAATAACCGGAATAGACCTTTCCAAAAACCCTTTTGCTGCCTTGCTCGAACAGTCAGATTCTCCTGAGGCTATCCTCCAACTACTCCAGGGACGGGAGAAGGCCTTTAAAGAATATCGCGATGGCAATCGGTGACTGATAAGCTGTCTCAGCCCGGCAGTGAAGGTCCTCCAGGCATTCTTCGGAATCCTGGGCGAGGCGGTTAGCCTGGTGAGTCACACATCCCATCTAGCGAGTGTTTAAACGACGACGATCAAACGTGACCTTGTCAGGTCCCCTTCCCGCCAACAAATGCTTTGCTTGTTGGGATCGATGTCCTCCTTGCTGTACGTCCCGTGGATACTCTCATCAAACGATTCCCCTTCTGGTGTATGAGTATGCGTCACTGTATACCAGGCTGCAAGTGGGGTCACATCAAGTTACGATGCCCTTCTCGATCTGTTTGAGTGCTTGGGCAATTTCCTCAAGCGCCTGGAGATCTACACTACGATCCCGCCCGCTCCGATAATAACCGATATTATTATCAAGATAATGGTCGAATTACTCTCGGTGCTTGCCCTGGCGACAATCAAATCAAGCAGGGGCGGTTCAGTAAGCACGCTGTCACATATGCATTTCCCGTAGCTCAATGTGCCATAGAGAAGTTCGCGAAGAAGTTATTAGGGGACAGCGAGATAGAGGCCATACTTCAAAGATTGGATCGCTTGACCCAGGATGAGGCTCGGATGACCGTTGCGCAGACCTTGGGTGTAGTCTATGGTCTCGTGGGTAATATAAAGGTAGTTATGGAAGGTGCGGAATGCCTGCATGATTGTTCACAGATATTTATCTGAGCACTT
The DNA here is from genome assembly GCA_015178965.1 of Russula ochroleuca. NCBI lineage: Eukaryota > Fungi > Basidiomycota > Agaricomycetes > Russulales > Russulaceae > Russula > Russula ochroleuca. The sequence goes on from WHVB01000117.1 coordinate 15,561, forward strand.
GTTTCGTTAGATGGCAAAGCATCAACGGATAGTATTCGACAAGATTTGGGTATGTACCTCACGCAAAACGGGTATCACCCGCGCTGATTAGGTTCGTAGTCGCTCTTCACCAGGTATTAAACTAAAAGAACAAGATGAAACGTTTGTTTTTTTCCCTACCTTTCGTTGCCGAGGCCGACAGTATCTTGTAGGTGACCAGCTGCGACGAGACGTTCAACACTGGCTGTCTGCACCTGACCCGTCGACGAATCACAGCTTTGTTCGGAAAGCACGACATAGTGGGACTGCAGCATGGTTCTTCGAGAGTAACGTATTAACAGAATGGAAGGCGACCGTGTCTCTCTTGTGGATTCATGGTAAACGTATGTTTTCCAGAACCGTCAACAAGCGCCTTGCACTAATAACTTGCTGGTTTTAAAGCGGGGGCGGGAAAAAGCACGCTTCTGTATGTCATGACTCTATGTGTAGTTTGAGGTTACTCATAGTCTCATGGTGCCTATTAGATCTGCCATCATTCAGGATATCAAGGGTATGCTCGCAACTGGATTGGCCACGATGGCCTACTACTATTGCGATTACTGCCACCTCAGTGCTTCATTCAATTACAGTCTTTATAACTTGAACCTGCCTCGGTCACAACACATTCGTTGATCGCCTCAAGTTCAAAATTTTGGAGTGTCTTCGAATGGCTCTTAGAAGGCGCTGGCGACACCGCGGAGAACATTTCTTTGAAATGATCATCGGAAATCGACGTCCGGGTCTTGGAGTCGAAATTACTCTCTCAGTGAAGATGACGCGATGGGATTCCTGGATTACACTTTTTGATGTACTGCTGCCGAGTCAGTCAAAAACTCTGCTTGGATGCCTCCCGGGCGGCACTTGGTCGCAATGGACCTCTGTGGACCCTTTGCGGCATTCTCAGCGTGAACTGGCCTGAACTACCACGATCTGTTGAAATGGGACGTTCTTTGAGAAGCTGGGTCTACAGTAATGATGAAGAGAATGTTTTGTGTACACGAAGCAACGTCTCTTATATCATTGCGAGCGTGGAGCAGTGAAATTACCGTTGGCTTGCGCTAGGGACAACGCAAGGCCCGAACTAATCGTAGCCAAAGCTTTCGATGATACCGGTTTTGCACGGGGGAGCTGTGACTTTACTCACTGACGTAGTTAAAGGCTTGGTCGACCGATGATTCTCATTTCTGTATTCACATCACAGACTACGTTCTTTTATTCCGATGTTCTCATCTTCGTTGATTTCGTTCTGGCAAGTGGTGTACTGATTATTTGCACTGACTCAGTCGAAGAACGAGTAGAAGGCTGAGATCTCGGAAGACATGCGAGGATGACGTTCACGCAAATGATTTTTGCCCCGAGTTCGTCCTAGCGTATGCATGACCCCGTCGAAGTCCTTTATACTTCTCTTGACAACATTATCAGGATGGCGTGGAGTTGTCCAACGTGGAGCGTGCAGATTATCGCCAACGGCCATACACTGGTGGGGCGACTGTTTGCGCCAGCGCATGACCATATCAGGGTCCAGGGAGAAGTTTCGGAGAACGCGGAGCGTGGGAGAAGCTCGCGCGGCGAAGTAATACCACCATGGAGATGTATGAGCCTCAGCTGTGCACAATCGGGGAGTACCTTGCCAGCGTAGATCATTTGTAGGTGCTCTCTTTTTTCTAAGCAAAGTACTTGTTTAGACCTAAACTTGTAAGGCTAAGCGGCTAGGTCTGAAGCGTTCTGGCCAAGAGTGTGACAGTGTGACCTGGCATAACATAACTTAAAACCTATCCTGCAACTCACTCCGAGTCGCACTCGTTGGGTGCCCTTGGGAACAGGAAGCTGTGCATGACACAGTTGAAGAATGAGCGCTTAATGAGCCGCCATGCTGCTCAGCCGCTCAGGTAACGGTGTCAGGTTGAGCCTGGGACTGTCAAACTGCTCCGCGAGTACAGACAGGTGGGAGAGCTTTTGGGATGGGGACGGGACCGCCAACGTGTGGTGCCCACAGCCTCGCCTAGAGCTGGAGGAAGATGGACGACCCGTTCATATGTAGCGCATCTACGATCTACCTCGAAGGAGGCGAGGGGGAGCGCAAATTTGTCAGTAGAAACCGGAGCGCATCCTGTCTGAGGGGACGACGAACCAGCAACCACCGCGAGATCTGCTCGTTTTAGTATTTATTTGAGGGCGAGCGGAACGGCGGAGACGAGACGAAGAGTGGCGCAATCCAGTCTGGATCTCAGCCGGAGATCCTACGACCGTGTTCTGCTCCTTGCTGATGCCGTAGAGTGCTAGTAGCGAGGGCGAGAGTTGACGCGTTGACGGGCAACGTGGGGATCAGCATCCGAGTCACCCTTCCATAGACGGCGTTCTAGGATAGCTCGGACCCCTGTAAATGCAGTCAAACGGTCGTGTCATCTCGGGCAGAGTCAGGAAGGGAGGAGGGTGCTGCATACACAACAGCCGTACTACCAGAGTTGCTTGCCATCGAACACGCAGACGGCAATTTGAAATGCCGCTTGTGCCACAAGCAAAACTTCGCTCCCGATTCATCCTCGTCTTCTCCACAATTGCACGTGCCTTGTCTTTCATCCGCTTTGTCTCCAATGTTCACCCAACACGTTCGTCACGAACCTCTGCCTGCTCCGTCAACTGTTTATATAGCCCATCCTTTCGCTTGCTCCTTTCCCATTCTCTTATCTTTCGATTTCTTCCACTCAACACGGCCTGCCACACCCGACTTATAAAAAAGCGACCACCTTCACTACCCCTACATGCCCGCCAACAACAATCCTACGGGCAAGAATCAATATAAAGATTGCCGTGAGTGAAGGAAATCCGGGTGGTACTGTCTTACTCACTCTAGTCATTTCAAGCACCCCTTGATGATCCACGAGTTGCAGAGCTTCTGCGGGAATATCATCGTAAGGGCATCATGAACCGGTGGAAGATCCGAGAGATGTTTTGTCATGAAGGCATTTTTATCAGGTTCATCCCAATTTATCAGGCAGTACAACTCACAATTGGCTAAATTCCTGTTTCTATTACAGCGAGGCAACGATTTCACGTCGGCGTAAAGAATTGGGTCTTCTCGGGAGTGGCACTGCAACACGCAAGACCCCTGTCACTGCCAAGCGCCAAATGGTCTTGGATCAAATGGCGAAGGACCCAACTAGTAGACAAGGCCCGAAGACAATCCAAAAAGGAATATTGTTTGATACAGGAATATGCCTCACTAGGTACGTGATTCGGTAGCCAACAATTCGTCAACTACTAAAAACTTCTCATAAGGGATTACATCAGACATGAGATGCGTGCACAGGACCCTGGTGGCTTTGCAATCCGTGATCCGTATGCAGGCAAGAAGGTTTTCCGGGTGCCCCTGGTCTCGTTAGGGCCACACCACGAATGAAGTGCCGATGGTCACGAAGTTGCTTGATACACGTCGTGCACCGTAGGGGGCAACGCAACGCGGTGCTGTAGGTCGACCGAGCCGACGTGGACCGGTTGGAAGAGTTTCAGAATAGAGGGGGCAGTCATGCGTCCTCGAAATCGCGTACGGTCGTAAGGAAACGGTGGCGTTTTGTGATGCGACGTCCGACAAGACTTCTTAGTGGACCTCGCGGTCGTAAGCCGAGTTTGATTAATGAGCAGTATCGTCACGTCCGTGCTGAAAGGCGCTAGGGAGAAACGACGCGATGTCGCGGCCCAAATTAGATCGATCCCCTTCAGACAATGAGAGTATGCACCGGGGTATCCCGATTCATATGCATATCCACGAAAAATTGGTTCTGTTCCGCCCGATGACAAATGCGACAGCGGTGTGTGCTTCGATGACTCAATTTGTACTTTCCACTACTCACTTGGGCACATCGGTCTGGCTAGAATTGCGGTAGTCCCGAGAGTACCGATCAGGACGCGGGACGTGCACGTTTTTACCAAGACGCGAAATTACATTTCATGCACAACGCAAGATGGCCACAGCTCTTTAGGTGTTCTATCAAGCGTTAAAGCACTCAAGTCTCCCAGGGGAGTCGCAGCTCTCCTTACACCTAGTCTCGGTCCCATACCCGGAGAGTGAAACGGAGATCGAAAAATGGTGGTGAGGTTTCACTCTAAGGGTCTGGTGAGTTTCGGTCGTTAGGGGTCAGTCACGTGCCATAACAAGCATCTTTACGAGCTTCTAGTAACACATACTTTCTACTATGCCAGTCAATGAACCATCGCCTCAAGAACCCCCACTTTCAATCCAAAACGAAAAATACTGGTCCTTGGAGCTAGAAGTCGAGATTCTGGAGCTCAAGGAGGTACAGGTCCTTTGCAGAGGAAGAGTGCGGAAACAGCAAGACTCAAATCGACTCCCTTCGTGATTCGTGAAGAAGTGGCGATGGCTGCTGAGGCGTCCAAGAACGTTGTTCAAGAGGCAGTAGAAAATCAGATGGCCACCGCCGAGCACTTGGATGAGATCAAGAGGCAACACGAACTTCATGAAATGACATTGGCTCGGACATTGGCACTCATTGTAGAGGAGAGCAAGAAGTTGACAAGGTAGCTCCACGCCCCACAAGCTGAGGTTGATGGGCTTCATAACAATCTTGAGGCCCTGAACATAGCAGCGGTGTCCGCCACAGAGGAACGCGTGCGCACATGGCATACCTTTACAACCTCAGATATCCCTTTGTTGCCCTCGTCTCGTTTACGTCTGCCGTGGATTCAATCACCACCGGGCACCGTAGCTATGCGCCCTCGGGAAGGGGGAGATTCTCAAGGTCAAGCACGTGGTCGCCATCTAAAATCTGCGTCGACATTCGACATGTGCTTAGACGACATACAGTTCCACAAAAGCGGCTTGCATCAAGATCATTAGGGCACCATCCACTGCGTGAAGGTCCATGTGGCGTCCACCACCAGCTGCATTCCATCGCCGTCACGTTAGATGCGAGCCCTACGCCCCTCTTGAGCGAGGCGTGTACAGGCGCTGCGCAGCAGCGGGCGATCATTCGCGTCCCATTGTGCATTGATGACCTGTGCCCCGCGCTTTCTCAATGTGCACGCGAAACGTAGGCGCTAGGCGAAGACAATCTACCTCATCATTCCCCAAGTTGAACAGCATGATGGACCCCTGGCGAGCAGCGAGCAGCGTTGTGCCGGAAAACTTGACCTTGCCAATCCATCCATGATCCATCCATCCGCCGCGCCGTCTGTCCAGGTAGTAGGCCTCGAATCTTGGCATCGTGCTAGATGAAGTGTGCAGTGGTGTTAAGTTGAATATGACGGGACAGGAGCAAGTAGTGAACGCAGCCGCTTGCGGGTGCACGGGGGCCGGAGGGATGGCCCGTGCACCCCAGGCAAGATCGGAGACAGGGGTGAGCGGAGCGGGATGGGGCACATTGAGGGGGTGAGCATGTTGGGGCCGGGGAGTGCGGCGGGGGGCGGGGTGTGTTGAAGGGAGGAGGTATATTGAAGGGGGGGAGCGCATTAGGGGAGCGCGTTGGAGGGGAGTGCGCCAGAGGAGGGCATTGGGGCTGCGCGCGCACTGGCATTTGCTGCTGAGGACAGCGTCTGGTTTGGCGTGCTTACCTGATTGCTACCCCCCAGCGTACGGATCAGTACGTATGGGCACACATCTTCAGAGTAGCGTATCAACGCATACATAGTGCGCGTATTATGGCACGTGACTGACCCCTACACCCGGACGACCGAAGTACACCAGACCCTTTGTATATTTCTCTGCACAGAATTTTCGACCTCCGACATAAACTCCGAAATATACGAAGGGGATGGGACCGAGACTACCTTACACCTCACCTGTTGGAGAAGAGGTCGCAGATCATTGCGGGGTCAGCGCTGTCAGCTGATGGCGTCACCGCCTCGTAAATAACATATTCTTCTTTTTCTCATTACAGTGACGTCAGCAGCCAAAAAGAACGGATAAATAGTACAGTACAGTTTTTTGCTCGTGAAACCTACCGAAGACCGTCTGACTGAGGTCAGTACTCGTTACTCCATCGGAGTCCATTCGTTTTCGTTCCAATACTGCACCACGTATCCGCGCCCGGTCATCGCTAGCAACACTTATTCAATACCACAACTTGTGAACAAAATGGCAAATGTACGGAAGGGCACTGGCCCAGGTGTGTATGGTGCTGGACAGCCTTGTCCCGACCAATTTCACTCACGTACCTAGGGTATGGCCACCTCGGCAACCAGCCTCCATCGCGGGAAGGGTCCCTTTTTGGTAATAGCTCAAGCCCTCCCTTTAGCGTGTATTCAAAGTTTGCAGACCAAAACGTCAATGCGATGGCAGAACAGCGAAAACATAATGATCCGATCATAATTTTCGTGAGTGCTCAGGTCGGGTTCTATGCCATTGCGTGCATCAACAGGAAGTCTACAGGCAAGCGTATTCTTTATGGTCGTCTCCACGCTCCTCTTATTTCAGAGCCGGAACCTCTCTGTCCCTAATCCATTCATTGCTGCTATGCTGCCTACCTTCTCTCCACCACAATCCTTCATCCTGTTGAACATACTCTTGGTCCTTAGCTTGAGTATTTTTCTTACCTGTGCTTTGATTTTGAAAACGCTCCCGCACGTGGAAAGTCAGGTTCACCGAACTCTTCACCGAACTTCCAGGACGTAGTCCAAAGAGTCGGGCTCGGATCCGTGCCTCGTTTGCTGGCAACGTAGATAACTTGTTCATCAAGGCCCCTGAGTTTTTTGTTGCCCTTCTGTCTGTAATTTACCGCCTGTAACTTGTGTAGAGGGTAATACTATTGAGTTATTAAAGTGCATACGTCGTGTACAGAAGGACAAGGTAAAAGTGTCTCAGCCTATCCGCGCGTGAAGGACACGATAACTGAGGTGGCACGTACTCTAACGTATTGTATATGCGCGTAGCAGTGAATAACTAAACTGTGAAGAGGAAACAAAAAGTTCACGCGTATACCCAATGCGTAGCTGTATGTGAGTCGAAGTAACCTTGAAGTAACCTATGAAAGGTATGAGAACTGTTATCTTATCGCGGGCGCTCGGATCTGTAATGTCCGTTTCCCGGGCGCTCCGAGTCTGAATTCGACGCATTCGACGCGGCGGCCTTCCTCTTCTCAATTGGCCCCCTCGGATACAGTATATGAACTCCTTACCACTCTTTCCGTCCGACAGCCTGCTTCGCACGAAAATTTCCTTGCAAATTTCTGCATTCCCTGCTTCATTCACTTGCAGCCTTTTTAACCTGCCCCGAGTCGCCAGTCAGTGGCAGTCACACCACGTTCGCTGATCGCTTCAAGTTCGAAAATCAACGTCCGGATCTTGGAGTCAACGTTACTCTCTGAGTGAAGATGACGCGATGGAATTCCTGGATTACAGTTTCTGATCCAGGATGCCTCCCGTGCGGCACTTGGTCGCCGTGGATCCTTTGCAGCATTCTCAACGGGACCTGGCCTGAACTACTACGAATTGTTGAAATGGGACGTTCTTTGAGAAGCTGGGTCTACAACAATGATGAAGAGAATGTTTTGTATATACGATGCAACTTCTCTCATCATTGCAAGCACGTAGAAGTGAATGACTATTGGCTTGCGCTAGAGACAACCACTCACAGCCCGCAAGGCCTGAAGCTCTTCGACGGGCACCGTACTGGATTAGTGATTATAACCACCGACTACATTCTTTTACTCTAATGTTCTAGTACCCTTCGTTGATTTCGTTCTGGAAAGTAGTGTACTGATTTTGTACTGACTCTGAATTGACTCCAGTAGAGGGAACGAGCAGAAAGCCGAAATCTCTGAGGACACGCGAGGACGACACTCACAGCTACTTTCGTGAATGGTCTTTACCCCGAGTTCGTCCTAGCGTATGCACGACCCCGTCGAAGTCCTTTATACTGCTCTTGACAACATTACCAGGAGGGTGTGGAGTTGTGCAACATGGGGCGTACAGATGTTTGTTGATCATCGCCAACGACCACGCACTGATGAGGCGACTGTTTGCGCCAGCGCATAAACCTATTCAGGGAGATGTTCTAGA
>WHVB01000118.1:0-23462 GCA_015178965.1 Russula ochroleuca
CACATGCTTCCAAGCGTCGGTGATCCATTAGACTTCTCTCTGGGTTTTCCACTTCTCTGGTTTGCTTCCTCCTGTCCCGCTGTTGTTCCCTCTATTCTGGTGCTTTCTTCGATCTTGATCTCGCTCAGGCACGCATGTGATGATGACCAGTAAAGGCCCATTTGTAATGAAAACACGAATTAGCAAGTATGGGGATAATGCTCGTGATGTGATACAGATGCGTAATTTTACAGTTGCGCGACATATTGGAAACATGAAAGATGATACATGAGAAGGTCATCGCGCATCATCGAAATATCTCGCAGGGCGAGGATGAAAAAAGTCCGTCAGGTACAGCATGAAAAAGCGAAGCTGGCGCTGAAAGACCGAAAGCCAGCGGTGTAAAAGCGCGCGAAGGTGTGCTTCTCTATTCCAAAGTTTAGATGAGATCGGAAGACCGCAAGGTTCAACCATAGTATACCCTGCGAACTCCGTCGTCAATATAAAATAACAATAGAAAGAATAAATCGGGCTCACCCTCGTGCAGTCGTGGAGATGGGTTTGAAATCACTCCGGCCGGAGTCGACAAAGTGGGCGAGGACATCGGCCCAATCGTTCCGCTCGTCCCACGAGATCTTCGCGGGGGGGTCGACTTCGACGGGCATCACTTGGCTCACGGCTCCGCACTGGATCAGCACTACCGCCGTGCCGATTCCGCCTGCGCGTCGGCAGCGCTCTTCGCGGCGTTGGATGTCTGCTGCTACCAATGGGTCGCGAGAGGTGACGTATGTGCGTGGGACGATGTGTGTGTTTTTGACGGAGAATCTACAGAGGGGAATAAGGATGAGGGATAAAAGACTGATAAGGAAAGATGGGGACGCACTGTCGGTGGGGGTCACTTGATGGGCGGGGGTGAGCTCGATGAGGAGGGCCGATTGGCGGACATTGGATGGGACGCGTTTAAGTTGGAGAGCTTGGAAGCCCGCCCAGCCTAATAGGGTGGTGTGCTGGGAGGTGAAGCGGCGGAGGAGCTTGGCGACGTTTTCGTCCGGGTAGTCGGCGCTGACTGGCTGCTGCTTGACATTGGCCACCTGGGCCACGGTGTGTTGGCAGATCTGTTTGTGCGATGGCCAGTGCTGGCGCTGGCAGTCTTGGGACTATCAGGGCAAAGTTTATTATTATGAGTTCGCCGGCTGCGGACAGGGGAGGTACTCACGCAGTAGTTGGTTGTCATCTGCATGACGTCAGAGGACATTAGGTTAGTGTTCAGGCCACAGGACAAAAAGGCAATCGGGTGACGTACACAACCACCACAGAGGCGGAATGGTTTGATCGTGGGTTGTTCGATGGACCCACAGGTGTCGCATACACGGACGCCCCTTTGTCTGTGGCTGTGACTCGGAGGGGTGTAATAGTTGGCGGCAGCGGGAGTGGCGTAGTAGGTGGTCATGGCGCGCGAAATTTGAAAAATGGAGTAGCAAAGGGGTTGGGAGAATGGGATGACTCTGATGAGGTTTTGTTCTGGTGACTCGTCTGGGAGGCCATGGCGAGTAATTTATATGTGCGAGATCGTAGGTAAGGGCACACCCAGATTTACTCCCGCTGCCGGTCCTGCTACGAGGACAACAAAAGAGAAGAGCGATGGCACGCGATTATCCAGAGATGAATCTGAATCCATCGCGATGCAGACCTGTTTTTTTTGTCTAGGTTTTTTTTTGTTTCGGGTAGACGCCGATAGCGATGAGGACGACGTGGGATCGCATGGTGCGGGGAGACAATAGCAGGGAGGAGAGAGACGTTGCGCGTGAGCCGAGGCAAGACAAAAAGGACGGGCTATACGGCGGGCTTCCATGCCGAGAACGGAAGCGCGAGAAGCGCCCGCCAAAGTCAAGACAATTAAGTCGCGCACTCGTCTGTCCATCCTCTTATTATCCTCCGTATCCGTAATGTATGGCTCGTTGCCATATCCTTCCTTCCAAACACAATAGCGTCCACCTTGGCTCTGACGGCCCCGATACTTGGATCATGCTTCATGCCCCCGAGCAGGGCCAAGTGTCACCCCGCATTATTGTGTTCACCCAAATGTCTAACAGCACTCAGCGTCACCGGTCGTCATCGCGACGTTGCTAAACGGACTTGAGCACCTTTCGTACTCGACCGGATCCTGCCGAGCGATCTGGGACCTTACTGTGAGCTGCTGTAGCTTTCCGAGCAATTAAATATAACTCTAACTATGCCTCTTTCAGCCTTCCACCTCGCGTTAAAACAGTGGCGTTTCCCCTTGGTCGACCCCTGCGACTCAACCACTGCGATCGACTGATCGTTTCACAAATCTGCAAGTTTCCCAGTCCAAGGACTTTACTGTAGGTCGTCGACCAACCACCATTATCGACGCTCCACCTATAGCCCCAACGGCAATTTCAAGTTGCCACCAAAGGCCTCATCGGCCGGGCAAGTTGAGATTTCGGCCGACGACTGGGGTTGGCCTTAGTCATGCTCCGGCCGGAAAAAGTCGGGCCGAGATAAGTCGAGATTGCAATCGCTGAGGCAGTCAGCGACCGCACTATCTCATCTATCTCTGGCTAAACTTGCCCAGCTTCCCATAAACATATAAATCAATCATCGTTACACGTTTCTCCCCCCATGGCTCTCCTTCCATCCAGCCATTTCCTCGCCCTACCGCGTCCAGATGTCCTCGTAGGCCCTCCCGCAGGCGTCGTTGACACCACAACTCTCGCCGCGCACGACTTTGACGTCGATACCCGCACAGGATTTATGCCTCCCGACCCACCCCTTACTAGATTACCCTCACGGTGGGAGCCTTGGGAGCAGTTACTTGATGACGCGCAATCGTATCGATTGCAACTGGGCAGCAAAATTGGCATCACGGATGAGGAAAAAGCTCGGTCTGAATCGTGGAGAGCTCGCGTCGCACAGGTCCGTCGTTGTCCATTCCCTTTCGCTTGATTGACATTTATTGTGATGACAACATTACGAATCCATAGCTACCGACGTTACCCACAGTTGACCTGTACCAATCAGAGTTGCTTTTACGGCGTTCGCATCATGTACTGGCATGGACCATGCATTTCTATATCCACTCTTTGCCCCAGGGTGCCGAAATACGCATCCCCGCGCCCATCACTGTACCCCTTTTGCAGGTCTGCGTGCAGTTGCAACTGCCCCCGGTCATAACATATTCGGACGACGTGCTCTATAACTGGGCGCTCAAAGCACCGTCGGCGGAATCAACACCGGCCCTGGACAATTTGCGTTGTATCACACTGTTCACGGGCCTGCGCGACGAGGAAGAATTCTACCTCGCCAGCGCGCGAATTGAGCTCCGCGGCGTCGACGCGCTCGAAATCATGCGCGCGACCATGGACGAACTCTTCATCGGCGATGTGCTCGCCGCACGCCGCATCACGCGTTATCTCCACAGTCTCGTTCGCGTCCTCGACGACCTCGCCAGACTCCTCCTCGCCGTCCGCGACGGTTGCGATCCCGACACGTTCTATCACGTGATCAGACCCTGGTTCAACGGCGCCGACTCGGGCACGAGGAAATGGACCTTCGAGGGCCTCGAGGACCACCCGGGGCTCCGCGTCCCGACCGAAATATCCGGTCCGAGCGCCGCGCAGAGCTCGCTCGTACATGCCTTGGACACTTTTCTTGGCGTAGACCATCATACTACTACAGGACGTAATTCGGCTACGCATCCCCCCTCTACATCCCACTTTGAAGGGTCCTCATCACCCCCCTCTACACCCGCACCCGTTACAGAGGTGGGGACATGTGCCACTGGCGCTACCGCTGTGACAGCCCGCGACCCGCGGCCCAAAGTCCCCTTCTTGACTCGCATGCGCACCTATATGCCCCGCCACCACCGTAACTTCCTCCGCCACCTCGGCGCAGCCCCGCGCCCTCTACGCGCAGCAGTGGCGCGGATGGGCGATGCAGCGCTCACGGAAGCGTATAACGCCGCGGTGGACTCGCTCCGTCGTTTCCGCGATGCCCACCTTCGAATCGTCGCGCTTTATATCATTAACCCATCGCATCGCGGTGCACCTACCACTTGCGCTGCGCCCAATCGGGCTGAAGTTGTTGTGGCCGACACTGACACTGACACTGCGGCTTCTGTCGAGTGTGCCGATCAGTTGTGTTGTATTGAGATTGGCAGTGGGTCTGGGTCTGGAGGAGAGGGAGAAGGAGAAGCGGCAACGGGGGTGCCGGGTTTGTTGCGTGGGACGGGTGGGACGGACTTGGTTAGGTTCTTGAAGGGCGTGCGCGATCGCACGTCTGAAGCTGCGTTTCCAGTGGAGAGGGGCGCACCGTGATAGACGGTTTCATTCATTGATTTATACTTTAGTTAATACGGCGCCCTGTATATCAACAGAGAAGATGGGAACAGGAACTAGTACATACTGCACATTCATATACACAAAACGACTTGTTTCATGCATGGGAAGTTAATCCAGGGTCTCTCTGTTCTATGACTCGGATACTCGTCCTTATGGCTAAAATGAACGGGATGCCGTGATATGGGGGTTGGCGTCCCTTGCAAAGACGGCGATGGTCTAGCAGACTCATCAGAAACAACGGCCATCGCTTCTAGCGCGTGAGGCACCGGCGAGGGGGTAGTGAGTTAACTATACCAAGTGGTTGCTTACTCAGTTCACCGCCATTCCTAACTACAAGCCTGAATGTAATCCTGTGGTTTACTTTCAAGTGAAATGGTCGCGGTTCTTGTAATGGGCGGATGGAGAGGATATTAGACCCTCTGACGCACTGTCGCTGGCTACGGGACTTCGCAAGGCTTGTAAGTTATTGAAAAAGCCAGCAAAACCAAAGGCGATTTCTTCTCAAGTGTCTATTACTGTAAGCGATAAATCACACAAGAGGAAATTCGTCCCATAGCGCAGCAGTGGAAAAACAGAGATAGTATTGAGAAAAACAGAGGTGGTATCGAGGAAAACAGTGATATCATGAAAAGCGGACAAGATTCATCAGCCAGCGCTTCATCACAGAAAGGCGTCTAGTCGACACCAGTGGAGGGGTGGAACTGTAAAACGACTGCGCAGCTGGTTCGTTATTCAGGATCGCCAACGTTACGCGGATGGAATCTCTCGCTTTCACCCATAGCTCGCGGTGTTTTTTTAGGGTGATTACATCCGAGAGCGCGTCATCACGACAATCATCGCTACATGTAATCATGATCCAGGACGAGAGTTTCTCCATCAGAGTGTTCAAACCAGAAGTTGTATTCTGTTCTAAAGACAGGGCCCTCTTGTACGCAGCTTTGAACTTCCGCGAGCCTGTCAACTCCTGTCAGTGATAATCATCAAAAGGTGTCACTGGTACGAGGACAGACCTCGGACACCGGCGGCATTCTCCGTGGAAACGCCTGTGATTTCGGACCGAAGTCTCGTAGTCCGCTCTCGAAGTTTATATGGTGCACCCTCACGAGGGGACGTAGGCGAAGCAGTAGAAGGAAGGCACAGAGCGAACACCTTCCCGTAGTCCGCACAGCGTCGTAGGAAAGAAAGGAGCAGGTCACTGTTCGCTGCGAATGCTACATAGACCGGCTCGATGAAGGACGGGCCAAACCGCGAATACTTTACTGAGTTGCTCGAGTGGACGCGGTCCAGTGCCGAAGTGAGCGAACCCACTGCAGATGATAGGGTGGATGCTATCGCTCCGATGTCACTTTCCTACGCACAGTCAATCTCAAGGATTGCCAAAGTGGAAGGGAGACTGGGCAAACCTCGGACGGACATGCATTGTTGCGGCGTAGTGTTTGATCACCACTTGGTAGCTCATTCTGAACAAAGTGTTTCGATCAGTTGGTAATGAGCAGCATAGAAATAAGAAACCGTACTATACCTTCCAAGAGTCAATGGTGTGTGTAAGGTTTGCCTGAAAGGTCTTCCAGCGTTCGAAATCCTTCGGGTCAACACGACGCATCCTGAGGGCTTCAATCGCGCGGGATATCTCCTCTGTCCAGAACCTGTCCATTTCCATGTAACACCGCCTAATCTCAGTTAGCACCGAATCCACCTCGCTGAACAAGGCGTTGTCCTCTGGAAGCGGCCGCGGAAGTGCTAAATCCAAATTGTCAATATTTGCCTCTGGGAACGACAGGAGGCTGCCTTGCCTTTCGTACGAAGATCCTGCATAGCGGCAACTGTTCCAGACTCGTACAGCATTTTCAGATCAACGACCTCTTCACGTAACTTCTTTGCGGTTTCCAAGCGCCCCTCGAGCTTGTCCAAAAAGGAGCTCTGTTGTTCAATCCCGGCGGAGATGTCAAACAGATATCTATCGGCATATTCTTCGCTCAGTTGCAAGAACTCCATGAAGTGCTCTTGTTGCTTCTTGGACGTTGCGCGTAACGTCATTATTTGCTCCGAAAGCTGAGATCGGTGTTCTGCAGGAGCGGAGGATGCAAGATCCTCTAGGCCGTCAATGAGGCTGGATAGCTTTTTCATGTTCTTAATCCAGCAAGACAGTGTCGGTTGCATTTTATCGGGTGTTAGACTGCGCAAAGGGGGAGATTGTGATGTGGGGACATGTTCCTCAGTTGAGGATGACGATGTGCCGGTGGCGTTAACACATTGCCGGTCCCGTGTGGATAAATCATGCATGTGGTTAGATAACGGCTCATCTGGAGCGGAAGGCGGTGAAATGGGGATATGTGCTTGAGAGGGGGAAGGCAATGCGTTGACTGCGGTAATGTATCTTTGGTCACTTGTGAGTAGGTCACGCATGGGATCAGATGCCAAGTCATCCGGGGGCGTTAGAGCAGGTGGTGAAGTGGGAACATGTTCCGGAGTGGTTGGAGACGATCCACTGATGATGTTGACGCATTGTTGTTCAACTGCATACTTGACATTCCTGCGATACGAAATTCTTGATTTGACTTCTAGGGCGGCCTTCACCTCCCGAGCACTGTCAGATGTTAGCAGCGATGCACCCCAGAGAGAAGAGGCCTTACTGGGTAATTTTATCTTCGATGGTTCCGAGGTTATTTTCTGCGATTACTGATTTGAATTCGTCCATTATCTCACGGGCTCGATCCAGTTTGTCATCGCCCCGTTTCTCCTGTGACGATGGAAGTTGCTTCGCCATGGCATTCAGAATTGTGGTTACAATGACAGCCCCTGCATCGACGGGGATGTCTTGGCGATTACGACTTATGAAAGCCGGACGTTAGCAGCGATGCCACCTCTGGGAGTAGAGGTCTCACTGGGTAATTCGTAAGGTGGAGCCATGTTCTTGAGTGGAGGAAGACGGTGTGCTGATGGCGTTAATACATTGCTTGTCATCCGCGGGTGAATTTTGCACGTAATCAGATGACAGTTTATCTGGAGGGGCAGGTACAGTGGGGATATGTTCTTGAGAGGAAGGCAACGTGTTGACTGCAGCTGGGTCACTTGTGTCGACAAGTGTGTCGATCGAAGCGTCAAGTTCGCCTGCTAAGGTACGGGCCTCATCGCGCTGTTGATCACCTAACGAAGATTGGGTAGAGGGTCGTTTATTTGCCAGAAATTGCAATAGTCTTGATGCTAATAAACCCGAAGCATCAAGTGAAGGGTTACTAGAGCTTAACATGGGGCTGGAGGAAAGTGAAGGATGGGGGCAGGTGGTCAGACTCTGGGGCCTTTCGAGTAATCGAGTTCGACAAGCGAATAAGAGGAATGAGGCCTTAATGAGGCCTTGAAGCTTGAGGCTTCGGAGTCCAGAAATAAGCGCTTGCGCAGACGGCACAGCTTTACAACTTATAATGAAACGGAAACAGCTTGCAGGAAGCGCAAATTTTCTCTCTACGGCTGCACACCCAAACCAAAATACGTATTGTAAGTAAAAGCTTTGTTGGCCCTTGGTTCAGACTCAGATTTCAGACCATCCCGACCGTCCAGACCACTGGCAGGAGGAGTTCGGAGCACATGCGCAGTGGCGCAGCTGGCTGTTCTGCACGTGTAGCCTGTTTTTGGTTTGGTTCATAAATCTGAGCTAGGGTACTTGGTTTCGGAGCGCCGGGCCTCTAGTGAAGTATGAGGAGGAAGCCACCATGACTTTTCACATCGACCAGTGCACTTGTTCATAACGCATGATCGGGACCTGTCATCCTCCTGCCTCATCTCTCCGTTTCTGTGCTTTCAGGCCAACTCCCGCTGCGCAATACACTCACGGGGCACCATCACCAGCCCCCGTACTAAACTTCGTTTACGGGGCAGCATGCCTTGGCAAGCAGGGATGTGATTGCGGTTCGTGGTCGTCTGCGACAGGAGCCAGAGGCGGTCCGCGCCTGGGTTTAGTTGGTCACTGTTGGTGTGTCAGCCATTCTCCAGGGGCCAGAAAATCAGACCACACCATGGTGCACCACAAAGGTCCGCAGTGCAGTTGATTTCGGAATTCGGAGCTGGTTTGGAACTCCGATTCTCACGTGTATAAACTCTTGCCAGTGGATTTCGAGCACCAATCGTCGTACGATCTGCGCTGTCTCAACTCGTTCGCGACGAGGAAGAATTCTATTTCACCGGTGCGCGAATTGAGCTGCGCCGCGGCGATGCGCGACCATGGACGAACTCTTCGTTGGCGATGTGCTCGCCGCCCGCCGGATCACACGCTATCTACAGTCTCGTTCGCGTCTTCGACGATCTCGCTATATTCCCCGCTGTCAGCGGCTGCGGTCCCGACCAATTTTATCCTGTGATAAGACCTTGGTTCAACGGCACCAATTCGGGCTCGAGGAAATGGACTTTTGAGGGCTTCGAGGAAAGGAGGGTCACTCCGGACTGCGCGTTCCGACCGAACTCTCCAGTCCGAGCGCAGCGCAGTGCTAGTACTGAAGTTGAGCGGAAGCGAAGTTTATTTGGGTACTTCGACGCATAATCGATGCATAATCGCTGGGTAGGAGATATTGCAAGCTTATTGAAAAAGCCTGCAAAGCTAAAGGCGTTTTCCTTTCAAGAGTCTATTGATTAAGAACTAGTGTTCAATCACGGAAGAACGAATTCATGTCATAGCATAGCAGTAGAAAAGCAGAGGTTGTACAGTATCATGAAAAACGCACGAGATTCACCATCCATCGCTTCATCAGAGATCGGGGTCGTGTTGACGCCAGTAGCGCGGAATGGTAAAACGATTGCGGAGCTGGTTCGTTCTTCAGAACAGCCAGTGCAACGCTCACGGTGTACCTTGCTTTCTCCCACAACTCGCGATGTTTTTCCAGGGTGATTACGTCCGGAAGTAATACGTCATCAGGAAGGCTATTTGTAACCATGGGCCAAGACGAGAGTTTCTCCAGCAAGGTGTTCAACCCGGAAGTCACCTTCTGTTCTAAAGACAGGGCCTTGTTGTATGACGCATTGAACTTTCCCGAGCCTAGTGAACACTTGTGTCGGTGATGTCCATCAAAAGGTGTCACATGGTACGAGGACAGACCTTGAACACTAGCGGCTTTCTCCATAGAAACCTCAGTCATTTCAAATCGCAGTCTCATTGTCCGCTCCCAAAGGTCTTGTGAGGTCATCACACGAAGGGATGTAGGCAAAGCGACAGAGGGAAGACCTATCAACTTCACCCCATAGTCGGCACAGCGCTGCAGGAGAGTAAGGCACACATCTTTGTTCGCTGCGAATGTCACGTAGATTCGCTGGATGGAAGACGGGCCTAATTGCGAATACTTTAATGACCCGCTTGAGTGGAGGCGGTCCAGCGCTGATGTGAGCAATCCCATTGCGGACGAAAACGAGGAGGCTATCGCCCCGATGTCAGCTTCCTACGCGCAGTCAATATAAAGGGATGCCAAAGTGGAAGTGAGAATGGCAAACCTTAGATGAGGATGCGTTGTTGCGCCGTAAGATTTGAGCATCACCACTTGGTGGCTCATTCTGAACAGGGGGTTTTGATCAGTTGGTACTGCGCGGCATAGGAGTAAGGAACCATACTGCACCTTCCAGGACTCGGTGGTTTGTTTAAGGTTTGCGTGAAAGTTCTTCCAGCGTTCGAAATCCGTCGGGTCAACACGACGCATCTTGAGAGCTTCAATCGCGCGGGATATCTCCTCTGTCCAGAACTTGTCCATTTCCATGTAACACCGCCTAATCTCGGTTAGCACCGAATCCACCTCGCTGAACAGGGCATGGTCTTCTGGAAGCGGCCGCGAAAGTGCTAAAATCAAAGTCTCAATAGTTTGTCTCTGGAGACGACAGGAAGACGCCTTGCCTGTCGCACGAAGATCCTGCATGGTAGCAACTGTCCCAGACTCGTACAACATTTGTAGCTCAATGGCATCTTCACGTAACTTCTTTGCACATTCCAAGCGCCCCTCGAGCTTCTCCAAAAAGGAGCTCTGTTGTTTGATCTCGGCGGAGATGTCAAGTAGATATCTATTGGCATATTCTTCGCTCAGTTGCAAGAACTCCATGAAGTGATCTTGTTGCTTCTTGGACGTTGCGCGTAACGCCATAACCTGGTTCGATAGCTGAGATCGGTGTTCTGTGGGACCGAAGGATGAGAGCTCCTCTAGGCGGTCGATGAGGCTGGATAGCTTGTTCATGTTTTTAATCCAGGTAGACAGTGTTGGATGCAATTTATCTGGGGGTGTTCGAATGTGCAAAGCGGAAGATTGTGACATAGGGACATGTTCTTGAGTGGGAGAAGCCGATGTACTGGTAGCGTTAACACATTGCCGGTCATCTGTGGATACTTCATGAATGTGATCAAACAACGGTCTATCTGGAAGGGTGGGTGGTGAAGCGGGGATGTGTTCTTGAGTAGGAGAAGACGGTGCGCCGACTGCGTTCATGCATTGTCGGTCATTTGGGAGTAGTTCACGCATGGCATCAGATGCCAAGTTATCTGGGGGCGTCAGAGCAGGTGAAGTGGGAACATGTTCCTGAGTGGGTGAAGACGGTGTACGGATCACGTCAAAAGAATGCGGATCATCCGTGGATAATTCACAGTTGCCAGTCTCGCGGTTGACAGGATTTCGTCTGGCTTGACGGTGTACCTGCCTTTTGTTTTGGAACCTGAGAGAATAGTCGATAACTCAGAAAATATACATCTGGTGTAAACAAAGGTATGCGCCAACCAAATTTGTACAGCTCGAGCAGACAAGTCCAGATCGCTCGCCAGTTGCTGACGCTCTTCTGTGGACGGAGATGCGGTGCGAGCATACACCGTATTGAGCGAGTCTAATTGGCGGGCATCTGCACGCTTGCGCTTCTTCTTAATTGTTGGTTCTTGGGTCTCGGGAGGCACATCGTAGGGCACAGGTGACAGAGCAATAGGAGCACGGGCATAAGGATGCGCTCTACTGTCTTGATACATTGTGAGGTCAAAAGAAGCGTAACTCATTGCCAAAGACTGTTGATAAAGCGTATTGGCTGTTGCAACTGTAGGGATAGCCCTTTGAGAGGCACTGTGCCCGGCTGGGTACACGGGGCTTGTAGGAGATTGATACTGCGGGATGCTCGAAGCAGGGGAGTACACTGAATGCGAGCGCAAGTCATTTGATGTACGTGGCGTCTGCAGGTCAGCATGATACGGGTAGTAAGCCTGTCGCTGCACTCTTCCGCCCATTGGTACATCCAAAGGCGGCGGCCGCGCTAAATTAGAAGGAGGCGAGGCTCTGCCGTAGGGGACATGCTGACCGCTATGGTATCTTGCCTCGGAAAGTGGCTGGAACGAAGGGTAGTATGGAGTATGTGTCTGCTGCTGCTGTGCAGGCGGGTCTTCGCATGGGGTCAGAGGTCGAGGAACGGCATTTACCAGCGGCCAAGGGTCACGTACAATAAGGCGGCTCATATGGCACAGGAGTAGAGCGCGGTACAGTAATATCTGTATTTGGGAAATCGATGGACACTGTCAAAAGGTGAGAAGAGAGTTGAGTTCAAATGTAAATGTGCAGGATTGTCATTAAATAACAAACCTGGGGAGTCGGACATTGGGTAGGCAATGGTGAGTGGGGGTAATATAGTCCTACCCTGTTCCGAATACGGCGAACCGCTGCCAGAAGGGCTCAGTTGATTGGGGTGGATCGGGTGATTGAACATGGCCGGCTTTTATCACAGAAGACAAATAAGGTAGTGTGATGAGGACTCTAAACCTAGTCCTTAAAGACAAGACTCGGAGGAGCAGAGTGTGACCATCAGAAACAGAAGATTCTGTGGGTCTGAGTGGATCTCGACTCGAGGACTACCGTGTTGAAGGGTTCAACGCGATGCGAGTCGTCGCTTTGGTCTTGCGAACGGATAGAAGCTACCGGTGCAGAAGGGATGGCGAGAAAGTGGGGCTGGGTCGTGGAAGGAGTGAACTGAAAACGACTTCAGGTGAGGCTGTGATCGACTGGGGGCGCTGTGCAGGAGAATCCTAGGACAAGGACCCCGGAACATTTTGCATTGCCCACCCATATCACGGCCCATTACCAGATTACCACTGGAACTGCGTCCATCCGCCATGACATGTTATGTTGACGTCATTTACGGTAAAAGTCCCATAGATCATTCAGTTCTGCCTCATTTTCAAATTTCATTTGTTGCATCGTTATTTCCTGGAGTACTTGCATAGTTAGATACATAGACAGGTTCAATGGTTTCGTAGTTTCCATGCGTTTTTAAGGATTTCGTATGTTGTCTAGGTATCTACTTTGTATTTACTCATCCTTCCAGCAGGTTTCCTGGAATAGGGTAAAAATGTTCTCAAGTGTCCTGGTTCCAAGTTTTCGAGGTTACTCCGGAGCGACCGCCAAAAAGTAATTCGCCTGATTACTGAACAGCAAATACTGACGGGATGTGACGTGTGTCAGATGATAGCAAATTGCAGACTGTGTTTTTACAATATTCACGATAAAACAAAACAATCTGGCCCCAGAAAATGTCCATCATGTCGTCGCCGCGACCTTTGCGCCCATCCGCCCAAAGAGAAAGGACAACCTCACGACGATCCTCGCAGCGGCAAGCCCCTCGCGGGATAATCGTGGATGATAGCTCTTCATCACTCTAACTTCCAGAACGTCCCTCAGCCGAACAGAAGAGCCACCACCAACACCACCGTCACCAGCAGATCAGAAGGAGACACTGTCGTCTTCGTTATTACTTGCCAACAACTCGTCGCCCGTTTCGCCCGTTTCGTGAGGGCAACTTCCCTTGCTGCTGATTCGGACGACAGACCAGATCCAGATCCCGAAGGCGAATGGTCCTTACCACCGCCGTCAGTGATGGCATCGGCCGCGTCAAAGTCTCGTGAGACGTCCTTCATGGCGCGTTCCATCTCCAATTGCATCTTCACCAGCTCATCAGACCGATGCTCGCGCAGGAGCTGTAAAAGCTAAATGCGGAAATTCATTGTTGTCCGTAAGAAACCAATGCAGGTAAAGCAAAGTGGGGTGGAACGCGACTCACACAATCAGCTCGCCAACGGGCCTCCAGCTCGTGGGCTCCCTTGCGGGATAACAACTTACAAGCGCGATGCCTAAGGGCGGTTGTGGCGTCGTGGAGTGGTGTGGCACCGATGCAACCCGGATCGTAATCGATGCACGGCTCGAGCCAACGGGCCACCTGTAGAAAACAAAGGAAAATTGTCAACCAACATAGCGGCATCGGTGAACTGGTTTTGGTTTGCCTCTAGAAGTGCAGGATGGACTGGTGTCCATAACGTGACCAGGTCATCGATATATGATGTTGTGATCACGGGGTTGAAGCAACCCGTGTAGCTCTCCGAGAGATCTCGAAAATGCTTAGACTGGCAGCTTGAGAACCGCTCAGAAAAGATCTGAGAAAGTTCAAAACAATATGACTTCCAAGAAACGCTAGAACTAGCGTTGTAGTTGCCGTCGGTATGAATATGGGGGCGGAGCTCTTTGCGATAGACTTCGTCCAGCTTTCGGAGAAACCCCGCATCGTGGGACCATTCGTCCGACCCAAGTGAGCGAGAGATACCACTCAGGGTGTCTAGGCTCTTTCGGAGACAATATATCAAAATCTGCAGTATCTAATTATCAGAATGACTTTATCCCTCGATGCCAGCGAGAAGAGAAACCGCACCCCGCCATGTACGTTGAAGAGATTATCCAACACCCAAAATAGATCAAAGAGTTGAGTGCTCCAGAGACTGGCGTGGATCTCCGCCCGTTTCAGGAATTCAAACACGTCAGACGACGTGATGAACTTCAAGACGGGGCTAAGCATCTGGGAGTGGGACTTCTCTTTGCTAGTGGTGAAGAGGGACCTGTTGCTTGCCGTCGCAATACAACTGAACGCATTTTCTGGCCCTGCCTTGGAAGCAACAGATGTCATAGTCGTCGACGACAGCTGCGGTCCGTGGAGCAGCGATTGGAGCAGGTCCTTTTCGAGAGAGGAAGACGATTCTGCATTATTCGTCTTTAACGATGATGCCATCGTACGAATCCCGCCGTGAGCTACGCACAAACTCATGGTCAGTAATCCGAGTCCAAAGTGACAAGCACGAAGATGAAGGTTTCCGTACCATTCTCTAATGGCCCCTTTCCTGAAAACGCTGTCGATAAGTTGCGGCAGTCGTCGCCGTCAACAGTGTCGTCTCCGGAGACAGATTCGGTTTCGTGGCTTCGGCTTCGGCGACGACGACCGGGACTAGAACTGCGACGACGAGGTTCCGCTAGCACGTCTCCGGAATTGAGTTGCGTGAGGGCCAAGATCAGACCATGCGACAGACTCTCAACCGTCTTCTCAAGTCGGCGTAAACGGCGATCCCTCTTGCTGCTCCTACCGCTGCTCCTGACACCCTTCTCGTTATCAAAGCGGCGACGGGGTGAGACACTCGGTGTCTCTATGTAAATAAATAGGAGGACGATTTGAAGGGTAGCGTGCAGAAGAAGCGGTGAGAAATGGAAATACTAAGGCGATCATCAAACGTACCAGCACCAGCTTCGTCAGCCGGTCCTCCATATCCCTCTCCTTCTTCATCCGACTGCGTTCCTACCCTCCGAGAATCACCGTCCTCTTCAAGCTCTCGTTGCCCACTAATGGCGAGTCTATCAGCGCAGAGGGAACATGTACTATTACTCGTTCCTGACTCCCCATCTGCCGCCGTAACGACAGCAGGAGGAGCACCAGGATTCAAGTCAGAGGGCACAATGTCCATGGATGAAGACTCTGAAAAAGCCTGAGGCTGGGCCTGGGCCTGGTACGCACACGCTGGAGTGCTAGGAGCAGTAGAAAGGGACCAGGTGCCAGATTCGGGGAGCGATGTGCGCCCTGTAAATAGGTAATGACGGCAGCGCGCCTCCTACGATTCAACATCGGCACAGACTGTAAGCGACTAAATCGGACACTTGAGGGGTGACACAGTAGATAGAAGGTGGGGAAAATATTTGGCGCGGTGCGTACCTCGAAAGAGGGATCGTGTTCAGACTTTACACCCACATAAATGTAGTTGACCCCGTCCTCTTCGCGTACGGAAACACCATTGTAGAAGGGTGCGAAACTTGGTTCGAAATCAACGGAATGACGACTCATGGTGGGTGGCAAAGCCCGAGTTTGTTCTTGTGGGATATAGTGGAATGATCTAGGGCTGCGCACCGTGCCCTCTTATCTTCTTATATTGAGTTCATTGTCCGGTGATGAACGGGATGGATTGATAGACGTTTTAGTTAAAATGAAATTGGAAAATATTATTCCTGTAATAACCTCTAAGATATCTCTTATCCGACAACTATCTTCTGTCCTCGTGTTCAACCCAGTCCGTCGCTGGCTTATCCGACACGGTGCTGGTGTTCTCCTCTGAGATAACTGGTTGGAACATGTCCTACATACTACTTTGTCCTAACATATCCGGATTCGACGGGGCAGCCTGACCATGATAGGGGGACTATATCATGCATCGGCTACAACAGCAGGCACAGCCGGGTTCAGCTGCAAGGGCTTGAATCCGCTAGATGTGGTTTGTAAATTACTGGTGGAACGTGCAGAAGGGCGAGAATACCATGACGTGATGCTGAGGAACATGATCATGAGAAATGCTGATGCCCGTAAGATCTGCGAGAGTGAGAGCATCTTCGGCCTTCGCTATTCAGAGCTAGTAAGGTACGGGCCTCATGGCCCTCGTCCGGCCACCCGCCACCCAACTTTTGTTGGGCAGAAGCGCTTCTGGTCAAGAATGTAAACATCGAGTAGGGGGTTAGGACAGGCCCAGGAATGAGAGTGACGGTATGAGGCCGGAGAGGCCGATTGAGTCCAACAAGCGCCTGTTCAAATAGCACAGCCTTACATGTCACTAAGAAAAGGAGACCTCCGAAGCGCCAAATTTCTCTGCAGCTGCACGCCCAAACCGAATACAGTACGCATTGTATGCCAACTTGAAGCATTTGTGACCATTACGATAGCTCAATGAGTTCAGAAACCACCCGACCACCCTGACCCCTACTAGCAGCCCATGGAAGGAGGGCTTCATCTAAGGCTTCACCATCAAATGGTGCACAGGCGCAGTGGAACAGAGCTAGGGTAGATGGCTTTCGGAATTCGGAGCGCAAGTGGAGCTTTCACAGTCTGGTTTGGAGCTCCGATTCCCGGAGTGAGCCGGACGCAACTCTTGCCAGTCGGGGTTTCGCGTCTACAATCTGCGTGTCTCAACTTGTTCGCAACGACAAAGAAATCTACCTATCCAGTGCGTGAACCGAGCTGCCCGGCCGCGGTGGCGATGCGCAACCATGGACGAGCTCTTCATTGGGCCATTGGCGATACGCTCGCTGCGCGCCGCATCACGCGCCATTTTCACGGCGTCGTTCGCATCCTCGACGAACTCGCTAGACCCCTCCTCGCTGTTCATGACGGGTGTAATCCCGACATGCATGTGATCAGACCTTGGTTCAACGGCGCCGACTCGGGCACTGCAGCCAGGCTCAAGGAAGGTGAACTGGCCTCGAGGACGGTGATCACTCCGGGTTATCACGTCCCGGTCGAGCATGCGCCGGACGCCTTGCACACTTTTCTCGGCGTCGATCATACTCACCTAATCCAACAGCACGACACCGCACTCTGAAGGGTCAACCTCCCCTTCTCCCTCCCTGACACCCGCACCCGCCGCTGAGTAGGGGCATCTACTACTACCACTACGGCCTACGTCCCGCCGCCCAACACCGCCTCCTTAACCCGCACGCACGCCTACATGCCCCGCCACCAACGGAATTTCCTCCGCGCTCTATATCGTGGGTCCGTCGCACCGCGGCCATCGCGGTGCACTCACCTCCGCTGCTCTCCCTCGGGCTGATGTTACTGCTGCTGTGTGTGGGTTAGTCGGCTATTGGTATTGGGACTGGAGGAGCGCCGGCGCCGACGCCAACGGTGCCAGGTTCGTTGCGTGGGATGGTTGAGGCAGACTTGATTAGGTTCTCGAAGGGCGTGCAGGATCGCAAGGCGTGTAAAATTATAGAAAATGACAGCAAGCAAAAATGTTTATTATTAATGAGCTAGCGGCGTTCCAAGGTGATTACATCCGGGAGCGCGTCATCAGAAAGGCCATAGCCATCTGAGACCATGACCCAGGACGAGAACTTCCCGAGCAGAGTATTCAACCCAGAACTTGTCTTCTCTTCTAAACACAGGGCCTTCTTGTATATAGCTTTGAACTTTCGCGAGCCTGCCCACTTTTGTCAGTGATCACCATCAAAGGGCGTCGAGTGGTATGAGGACCGACCTTGGACACTAGCAACATTCTCCAGAGACGCCTATCATTTCGGACCGAAGTCTCCCACTCCGCTCCAGAAGATCATGTGGGGCACCTACAAGAGAGGACGTAGGCGAAACGATGGAAGGAACGCGAGCAAACAGTCTCGCCGTGGTCGGCACACTCGTGCATAACACTGCGGGATACTTTTTGCCTTGTACCGGTTCGACATGCAGCGTGCAACATGAAGTTCAGGATATAACGGCCTATTCCCATCGGCGTGCAACATGAAGTTCAGGATATAACGGCCTATTCCCATCGGCTCTTCCTGGGGAGCATTTATTGCCCGTTCGTGAGGTGCCTGCACGATCCACGCGTGGGTCAGATACAATCACCAGAAGATCACATTCAGCTCACGATCTGTGGCCGAGACCCTGCTATCGTTCGTATTCAGACTCGATCTAGGCGTGTAGGCTTGTAGTTGGGCCGTTGCAAAAGGGGAAAAAAAGTGTTACTCCAATCAGCATTTGATAGCCCAGAGCCCAGGGTCCAGCATACCGTTTTGCCCAGTGATCTGTGCGGCCTGGTTCCGCTTGCTCGTGGTATAGCCGCACCATAATCCATTCGCTGTGATGGGAAATCACGTAAGGCCAAGTACATATGCCACTGATAACTCACTTTCGGTCGTCAAGGCGGCTGTAAGTTATATGGGAGAAGTGCCATGTACTGGCGGTGGTAAGCGCCGGAGTCGAGTTTCACGCGGCGGTTTAACATTTTGGGTTCCGCCGAGTGATCTAGTGATCGCTCACCGCATGACCAGTGCAAGTGCCGGTTGACACGCTCGGTTCACTTCCATTTCTGACCACGATTTATGATGTGGGAGTTGTGATCGCAGTGCTAGTAATTGAGCGCACGAAGTAGATTAATCATTCCAACAACAGTGCGGTTACGAGACCTTGTATGAAAGGTAATGATCGAGACTTGGATCGAAAGCCACACGCGAGTCAGAAGTTCTACCTGACAGAACACAAGACACGAACCATGGAAAGAGAATTCAACTCCATGAACTCATAAACCAAGCAGCGGACGGGTAAAGAATCCGTTACGAAAAGCGGACAACATTCTTTATCCATTGCTTAAATGTAGATCGGGGGTGCATCGAAGCCACTCGCTGAGCCGGCTCGTTCGTCAGAATCACGCGCGTCACACGCACAGAATCTCTCACTGTCTCCCAGGCCAACGTCAGTTTCTCGAGGGTGACTACGTCCGGGGGCACATTATCAGAAGGGCCATCCGTGAGTGCAGCCCAAGATGTGAGACTGTCGAGCAGAGTGTTAAACCCAAAAGTAGTCTTCTGTTGTAAACTCAGGGCCTTTTTGTATGCAATTTTGAACCTTCGTGGCCCTGGTTAAACATAAGTTCCCACATGTGTCACTGATAGGTATCAATGGCGTTGACTGGTGGGAGGACAGACCTTGGGCACCAGCGGCACTCTCCGCAGAAACGCCCGTCGCATCGGACCGAAGTCCCGTGGTCCACTCCCGAAGGTCACGTGAGGCACGCATACGAGAGGATGTAGGCGAAGCAATAGAAGCAGGGTACCAAGCAAACACCTTCTCCCCATAATCAGCACACTTCCGTAGGAAGGAAAGGCACAGGTCACTGTGTCCCACAAACGCGATATAGGCTTGCTGGAAAGTCTGGCTCAACTGCGAATATTGCAACGAGTCGCTCGATGAGATCCGATCCAGAGCTTCTTGGAGAGAGCCGATTGTCGGTGATAACGAGGAGGCTATCACCCCTAGATCAACTCCCTGTATGCCATTAATATAAAGGGGAGCCAATGTGGAAGGGGGAATAAACAAACTGTAGAAGAGGATGTATTGTTGCCGCGTAGGGATCGAGCATCACTGCTCGGTGCCCGGTTCTGACCACGGTATCTTGATCAGTGGGAAACGCATAGTAGAGGAGAAAAAACATACCTTCCAGAACTCAATATTTTGTTTCAGACTTGAATGAAAGTTATTCCAGCGTTCGAAATCCCTCGGATCAATACGGCGCATCTTAAGAGCTTCAACCACATGGCATATCTCGTCCGCCCAGAATTTGTTCAATTCCTCATAAAATCGCCGAATCTCAGCTAGCATCGAATCCACCTCGCTGAACAGAGCCTTGTCCTCTGGAAGCGGCCGCGAAAGTCCTGATAATCAGAAGTCTCAGGATTGTGCCTCGGCAGACAACCGGGGAATGCCTCGCCTGTCGCACGAAGATGCTTCATAGTAGCAACTGTTTCAGACTCGTAAAACATTTGCAGAATAACAGCCTCCCCATGTAACTTCTTTGCGGCTTCCAAGCGCTTTTCCAGATAGTCCAGAACGGTCCTCTGTCGTCGAATCTCGACGGAGATGTCAAGTAGATATTTATTGGCATATTCTTCGCTGAGTTGCAAAAACTCATTGAAGCGCTCTTGTTGCCTTTTGAACGTTGCATGCAACGCCGCGACTTTATTCAATAGCTGAGATCGGCATTCTGCAGGAGCGGATGACGCAAGTTCCCGTAGGCCGTTAATGAGGTTGTCTAGCTTGTTAATATTTTTGAGCCAGGAAGATAGTGTCGGGTGGAATTTATCTGGGGGTGGCCGAATGCGTGAAGGGGAAGATTGAGATGTGGGGACGTATTCCTGAGCGAGTGAAGACGGTGTACTGATCACGTCAACACATTGCGGATCATCTGTGGATATTTTCCGCACGCGATCGGATAAGAGTTTACCTGGAGGGACAGGTGGTGAAGTGGGGACACATTCTTGAGGGGACGGCCGTGACTTGACTGTGTTACTCGGCGAGTACTGGAACTGGCCAAAGCCCTGCAGATGGTGCCATGGTTGTGACACACCGGATGTGCTCGCCGACGGAGATGACGGAGACGTTCTAGCACTGTGCGCAAGAGTCGTTTGACAAGTCGCCGCGGCCGACTTAAAAAGCCGCAAGCATTCGTGCTGCCCGGACGCAAGTAATTGCAACCCAATTACGCCATGGTCGCGAGAATGTTGATAGTGATGTTCTACAAACCAACAGGATCAGCAAATAGGAATGGGATCTTGAACGGGGTAACAACGTACGAAGACCTTTCATGCTCGTGTATCGCCGCTGACAATTGTCGATGCCACAAGCGAACGGGCGTAGTCGACATTCTGTCTCATGTAGTTCTCTCTCCGAGACCTGCACTCCTGAGCTGTCATTCCAGTTTACGGATCCCTTCTCCGCGAGGACGGTTTGTGGTGCCTCCGAGTCCTCTAGTGGGACAAAATTGCTCTGGCCGTGCGTCACGTGGTACCTGAGTTCGTTCAAATGTTTGTATGACTTGTTGTGGTTTGGCTTTGGGCAACGCGGCTTGGTAGAGTGAAGTGACGAGGTGGAGCGTGATGCTCGTGAAGAGAGTGGGTGGTATGACACCTCGGTCTGACCCTGCGGAGCCAAAGGAGATGCAACGCGTGAACTAGATGGAATGTTGGCAGGCGTGATGGAGTTCGGGTTGTACAACTGTGTAGGAGAGATACAGCAGTATGGATTGGCTGGCTGGCTGCTCGATGCGCTGGTGATCTCTTGGGAAGCTTGTAGAGGTGAGGCGACGGCACTACAATCGGAGTAAGCCGAGTAGGTGTTGAAGGAGTCACCCCGTGTCGGAGAGAAAGCAGACATTGTAGATGTCGAAGCACGCGATGGGAGAACGGTTACAGTATCAAATGCAGAGACATGTGAAGGACATTCTAACGATGGCTGGGCCAGAGACGGAGTAAACGACGACGTATTGGTAAACGCTTGTTGAGTAGTGTAAGGTACAAAGGGAGTTATCACCGGAGAGATGGGGGTAGAGGACGCAGATGAAAAAGCTAGAGATGAGTTCATGTAGAGTCCCATGTCATCAGGGTGGAATGGACCCTGTTGGTGTTGTTGTTGTGCGCGCTGGTAGTACTGCGGTAGGAGCAGGGGCCGCCGGTGCCGTTCTTGTGGGTGAGGAACCTGAGCGGAATGATGAACATACGGGTCATGTGTGGGGCTGGAGAAAGGGGATGAACAGTTGTGGGGATATGGTTGACCAGATACCAGCTGAGAGCATGGGTCGACGACATGGGACTCTTCGAAGTGCTCCATTATAGCATGGCGATCCTGGAGGTTAAGACCGCAGCAGGTGTAATTGCGGTACTATGGGGAACGGCGACGGATCAGTCAAAAATGAGAATGCAGACCCGTGGTAAAGAGACTCACGGACTCGCTTTCACGTTGCATGGTGGAAAGTGGGTTCATGATGGAACCTCTGTCCGGCTCTACGAAGGCGGATACATTGCCAGCATACCGTGGGTCGACTGGACTAACAAAGAGAAAAGGGGAAAGAATAAGAGAGGGTGAATAGAGAGATGTACAGTATGGGACGCACTCCAGTGGGCTATGGTGTTGATTGGGGGATGAACCGGGGAAGTAACAACTGCTGTTACCAAAAGAGCCAGGGCCCCATGAAGGAGAAGACATTGGGCGGTTGACTTGGATGGGGGGAGTGGATGATAAGCTGTGGTCGAGCCATGAGAGTTATAAGGAGAGAGGGCCTGCCACTCGCCGCTGGACATTTGGTGCAAAGAGCTGTGGACACCGTGGGAACTACCTCTCCCTCCTCATGCGCACCTCATGCGCACTCCGTGGTCATCCGACCACTATCCGACCTGCTCCCCTTCATCTCCCCGTTCCTTGGTACGATCACCGCCTCGCTCCAGGGCCCCGACTCGTCCTTCAAGGCCTCAGCACGTCCCCAACTGCCGACCTGACCATTTCGTGCATCTTCCTTGCCCCCGAAACCTGACCTCGTGCATCTCCTCTGCACATCTCATCCTCGACTGCCTGACACCTTTGGTCAGTCAATCACCGTGGAAATATTCGCCTTCCATTCAATCATACCCCGATTCATCCTAGACTACCCACTCTTTTTTCCTCATCTATGTCAATCTCCAAATCTCTATTGGTGCAGACTCAGTAGACCCCGGTCACCAGTCATAAATTATCCAGATCCGAAGATGTGGCTCCGGTCACCAGTTTGGTAGTTCTGGGCCAAAAGCGTATGCCCAGAATGTCGGAGAGGGCTGCACGTGACGCAATTCCGCTCTCCTCTTTGGGCGCTTTGAACCGCCCATTCGGCTCCCGTCCACAAATTCTGAGATTATGAGCCTTGCGGTACGACAGGAATCAGCCCATTGTGAGGCGCGCACCCCTCATCTTCGTGGCCCTATGGCTGTGCAGACAGTTTCCGGACGGACCTAAGTATACAACAATGGTCTCAGATTGGCTAAAGCCAATTCTCAATGGCATCACCCGCGCGCGGACCTCTCTGAGTCACACCACTCTGAGCACAGTCTGGCTGAGTCCGCCCAGAGCACGATGCGTGACTCATTCCATTCATAAATTATTCGAATCTAGAAGTGTGGCTCCAGTTTGAATACCCGCCTTCCTCCCCTCTAGATTTCAAACCAAGAGGTGTGAGTTGCGCACGTGATTCGAACACCCGTTCTATCTACCAACTTCCGGAACTATGGTCCCACGCTTACCCAATTTGACAGCGGGGCTCATAGAAACGACAATGTAGCACGTGGCTTGTCTGTTGGAGAGCGACACCACGCTCCTCACCAATGGTTTCACCCCTCGTTGAAAACACTGCCACTGCGAGGTTCCAGTCAACGGTCCGGACTTCCCGGAGCCCCCTTTCACGCCACTGGGCACCCCCATGGGCCGAGCGGGCCGAGCCACGCCTCCTCCGCTTCCCAAGCCCTTTCCCGTCAAGCGCATCAAGTC
>WHVB01000119.1:0-23224 GCA_015178965.1 Russula ochroleuca
AAGGCATGCCCGTTGCAGACATGCTGGCACATTCACCTCTCGTTCCGATCGTCATCGATTATAGCGAAGCTCACGACACCACTGCCGAAGATGAAGAGGAAACGATGCCTGCTCTTAGGCAGCGTGATCGCGTCCGAGTCCGTCGTGTCGGCTTGACTTGCCTGCTATGAGTCTGCAGAAGCTCATCGCGGCCATCGACGAAGAATATCCAGTACGATCTTGACGACATTTACGCCACCTCACGCTGCTTAGATTTGCCCTTCCGAGAGAATCTCGATTGCTCACGAGTGCCGTGGGCCTTGTCACACTCTGTCTCCTCATGGACCACCCATCCACCTACTTCCATCCCAATACTCTCCTCCGATGGCTTTCGTTCATGCCCCTGCTGGAGGCCCTCGTGATCAACTTTATATTCCCTGACGGTCATGTAGAGAGTCATACGCCGACCATGACATCCGTTGCACTTCCTAACCTTCATCGCTTCCGGTTCCAAGGTGTTGGCACTTACTTGGAAGAACTTGTTCATCGGATCACTGCCCCTCGCCTCGAGAAGCTTGAGATTGAATTCTTCAACCAACCCACGTTTTCCGTCCCACGTTTCCTACAATTTATGAACACGAGAGAACCTCACGTTCTAGAGGTAGAGACGGGGCTTGCATCATAGTGTAAGGTGGGCAGTATGGCTGTGCTTGCACGGACTATTCCTTTCGTTGCTTAGTCGTACATTCGTAATGTCACTAGTGAAACATGAACATAAACACGCTCTCGGACTCTCACCAATAATAGTACACTTCGCAGTAACCTTGAACACCCTTCTTTTGATCGCTCCTTGTGAGCGCGAATACCCCATTTCCCTTTGGCTCTTTCTTTCTCTCCTTCCTGTGTTCTCCTAACTTACTAGAGGATTCCGGATGCCGAACCGAGTCAGTCACCAAACGGAGCTGCAGAGCCGTCACGCGTACCCGATCCTTCAGTAGGAACCTTTATCCTATCCCCCTCTCAATATCTATCCTCCCGGACTCACTCGGCGCGTCCCCCCGCGCTACAATAGGTTGCAGATGACTTGCTGAGAACATTGGCAGGTGGGGTGGGTACCAGCACAGGCGCCGGTGTCGGCACAGTAGACAAAGGGTAAGACAACTCCGCGGCCGAGGTATTGTCTGGCTGCACTGCGGCTACACCATCTTGTGAAGACCCATCTGAGGAAGGTGAGCCGCTGGAATGAAATGGGGAAGTGGCCGTGGAAGTCTGAGAAGCCTCTCCGATTTCGCCGGTTGTCGACGGATAAGGAGGTGGAGGAAACCCTCTGACGTTTGTTTCTTCTGCCAGTCGTAGAGCAGTGTCGCAGTCAAGTGTGGACTGGTGAGGAGCGGCATCGGCTGAATCACCCGGTTGAATGGGACGAGAAGTAGCACCGGAAATAGCACTGGATACAGCAACAGGAACGCGAGTGGTGGAGTCTAGGCGATCACTGGCGATGTCGTATAATGAAATGAAGTCGAGATTGTCAGCATCCGAGTCGGTGTCTTGATGTAAGGCGACGTAAAGGTGGCTGAACTCGCGGAGAATCTGGGCGGAAGTGCTGTGTGACCCTTGGTTCTTTGCTTCTTGAGCGATTTCAGTCCACATCGTGCAGAAGTCATCCTGCAGTCCAGAATGAGTATTCCGTACGTCAAATTTGGAGAGTGATGGCAGAATCTCCCAAGTCCGGGAACCGGCACGACTGGCTTGGCGCGAAACGTGAATCAAGATGGAAAGCAACACGCTATCATCCCCATGTGCGAGATTGTCCCGAAGAACGCCATCCGGTACGCCAAATGCTTCCTTAACGAGCGCGGTCCAACGGTCATCACGTCCGCGCACGCGGGTTATGATGCAAGCTATTATCCGCCGTACATTCAGGTCATGATCCCGGCTATGGCCCCAGCGTCTCAATGCATGCCCTACTTCAATGGATTGTAGCGCTTCGTCCCAGCGCCCCTTGAAAACGTTGTCGAGGATTTGGGAAACTGCATCAGGTCCGAGCGCCGCATGGGCCGCATTCAAGCAGGTGATGAGTCGACTGGCTCGAACAGATTCGGAGACCAAATTGGATGTGAATGTGCGGTTCAAAAATCCATCCAATGCTTGTCGCAACTTCTCCTCAACCCGGAAAGGGAGGGGTAAAATGGTTAATTTTGAGTTACAAAAACCAGGGATGGCATCAAAGAACGTCTCCAGTGCGTTGTCTTCATCCAGCGAAAGTAAGATTCGTTCTAATATCAGGGCATCGATTTCCGATGATGGTTTTGAAGCAATTTCCCTGGCTTCCTTGTGTTTACCATTCAAGAACCCATTGCCGTAACCGTCGATCAGATCACGATAGTTCCATCTTGTATTCTTGTGAAAACAAATTTGAGACACCGCATAGGAAATGCCAAGATAAATGCCCAAAGCCAACGAAGAAAGTGGCGTGTGGAGCAAAAATGAGGGTCGAAAAACCCAGCCACAGTTGCATGTGCTTATTATTACTAGGGTGCCACGAGCGCGTGGCAGGGTCCAACCGGTGAAACCCGGAGAAACAGTGCAGCATCAGGGGACGGTTCGTTCGGGCGACAGCATGGAGGGTGAGATTGACAGCGAACAGTTCTGAAGTTTGTCACACTCTCTGCATGTGTTGCATGCGGAGTTCATACAGAGCTTCATTGGAGAGCTTTGTGATACACGAAGCTTTATTGGTGCTGTTGAAGTGAGAGAGTACATTGGGAGGCAAAGCGAGTGAGAACAAACAGTGCTATGGGCAGAGTTGTATGACATAAGATCGACCCACAGCCCACATCACACACCATATTAGGAATAGAGAAGGAAACACATAGTAAGCCTCCCTTTGGCCTTCAGCCTACGGTCGGAATTACTAGTATATGATCTGTTACTCGAATTTTTGTGATGGTCTGTTTGTGTTCATTGTTGTCTATTTGTGTTTGACCTTTCTTGGCTGCTGTTGCATTTGCTATCCAGGATCCGATGTGCTTGATCCGATGTGCTTTTCCATCTGGATCAAGCTCCTATTTTGCTTTTCTATTGTTCTTCGGTTATGTTCCGACTCCCACTGTCATATAAAGTGTGAGTAATCAATCATTCAATCATTATCGTTTCCCTTCCTCCTCTCACTCATGTCTTCTCAAGCCATGGTGGTGCTGACACAGCTGACCGCTTCTCGGGTCTCTTGTCACCACTCTTCATGCCGGAGAAAGTGCCCACCTGTCTATTCCTGATGTCTCACGTTTAGTCTAGGCTGACAACCGTGTCGGATCGTGTTACAGCTCGACCTACAGTGGCTCCAGTTTCTCCAGCTCACCTGTTGGTTCTCCGATGACACACATTTGCCTATTGTGCCAGCACCACCGCTTTCGGGTCGGACACCATCTCCTCGGGCTTCACAGTTCAAGGCTTGGACTATCTCCCAGGCTGTTTAGTCACAGTCTATTAGGGTAGCAGTGATGTGCTTGAGGCGCAGCAGTACGCACACGGCACAGACCCCGGGATGCTGGTGGCACAGTACGAACCGACAGCGTGCGGGAGCAAAGCACACCGCATCTTCCACTATCGACCGCGCGCCCCTCCAGTGGCAGGCCCATCACCCACTTCAAATGATCGAATCTGGAGCCATGCAATGCAGCAAGAGCGAATCAGGACGCAGCAGAAGCGATCAACCCCTCAATAACCCCCCAAACATGTCTGGGATGTTCCAGGATGACTGACAGTGCTCCAACACCTCGGACAACCCCAAAATGTGAACAATGCATGCCCCCAACAGGTTATAGCACTGCCAGGTCGACCTCACATCCCAAAGATAACACAGACAACTGACAAGACTCAGGCCCTCGAGCGAGCGTGCTAGGGCGCATGCAGAATCGGCCGACACAGGGCTGCCTGAAATCGCACAGGGGCGACATGTTAGGATGCATAGGGCCCGGATCAGGTTTTCCCCCAGCCCTGCTTTCCCTTTCATTTCATTTCTTATTTTCGTCACCATTCTCATTTCATTAACACCATGGATCAGCGTCGGACCATCGGCTCAGTATATATCATGAGCTCCTGTTATAAGCACATGTCTTTCAGACTCAGACTCTTTCTTCCGATATATAATAAATTTGGTGTCGCTCTTCTTTTACTCTGTCAATGTGCAAAATTCCCAATCTTCGAGTTGAAAAGACGCCAGAGCGATGCGATGGCTCCATGTCTTGTGCAACCACGGTGATGCCCGATTTGGCACGGTCACTTTCCCACACCGTCATGCTCCACCCATGAGTACACCGCTTGGTAATGTCGGCACTGGCGTGAATACACTCAGTACATGGGCTGCCCCTTTTGGACCGTCGATGCAAATGCACGCAAATCCCGGCCACACCGCCCGCTGCAACGTTTTCCGGGGGTAACGCTTTCGGCTCGACCCTAACCCCACACGGCTCGTCTAGAAAAAGTCGGTTCACATCGTTCGCTTGCACCCCAACGCCGTATCCAAACGATCTCGATGGGTACCACACATACCGGGCTTGGACCGGTGCCATATTGAAGCTGCGGTTCATGTGAGTCTAAGGAAATTGGAGGTGAGCATTTTTGACCCCTAGTTCTCGAGATCTCAGCTGATACATTTTCAACACCACAGATCAGGCATATGCAGTGTACAGTAGGGTCGTTCTTGCCCAATTCTGGGCGGATTCTTTTGATCCTGGATTCTTTGGAAAGCTACGGACATGTAGAAGACATGTAGCATGTAACAAAGAAAGTTCATTTATCTGCATGCTCTCCCATGGCCCTCTCGATATGCGCGTGCAGTCCACTCGTGTGAACACGCTGAGTACACCGCCGCCCTGTTTGGACCACCAACATGAATCTGCACCGATCCTGGCCGCGCCGTCCACTGTGAATGTTCCAGGGAAATGCCCTTCGGCCCCACCTTAACTCGCTGGCACGAGCCTCATTTCCCCAGCCCACAACTCTCGCAAGGTCCCGCTCACTGGCTGGATCAAGATGTCGTGCCTGCGCCTTGAGGCAAACGAGGCGTGGTTCGAGGTAAGCGGGGGCAATTCGTGATTGCGATCAAGGCTGAGCAGAACAACCTTTTGCAGCACCCTCTGATCGCTCACCCAACGCTGACCGGTCGACCCAATCTCCGTCCTGCCATATTGCCACCTCCAGGATGAGATCATCCATGCTTCGCTCCCACAAATCGAGATGGCACGCTGGCGCATGCACGCTCAGCGACGAGAGATAATTGCCCCAGGACTTGAGATCAGTTGCATTCAAAGCGAGTCCATCGAGCTCCAGCCACCTCCTACCTCCGAGTCCCCCCACCACGGCCTCTCAGTGACAGTAAAGACCGCCATTGCCCCCGATCGCCGCCACAAGACAAAACATGGCCTCCCTTCCTTCCACCTCATCCCTTGGACACGCTTTTCAAAAGATACCAAGAGCGAGTTGTCTCGGGTCTCCCACTCCCCCTCTCCTTTTTCTCACTGCCTCCCCCTCCCGCTCGTCGCCACCCCTCCTTTGCATCAAATGCGAGACGGAGGGGTCTTGTCGATAGCCCCTCTCTCACCTCAAATGTGAGCTGGAGGGGTCTTACTTGCCATCGCCCTCGTCACCCATGTGGCCACGCCCGCGCCTGCACAGCGTGCCCACCCATTATCCTAGGTATGTAATTTTACTGACAACTATTTTGCCTTTTTGCTGATGGTTTCCGATCTCGACACCGCTGCATTCTACCCTTGCCAAGGGGTCTTTCTTGTCAATAGCCCCTCTCTCTCGTTACCCATGTAGCCACACCTGTGTGCCCACCCATTATCCTTTAAGTATGTAATTTTACTGATAACTATTTCGCCTTTTTGCTGATGGTTTCCAATCTCGACACTGCTGCATTCTACCCTCGCCCTCGAGTCACCCTCGACCTCACTCAGCTGATGACCTAAATGGTGCCAACATCGCATGCAAACTGACCATCCTCACCCATCTTGTTGCAACTCCGAATCAGCAGCAGCAACTCCCAGATGGCTATGTTTCTGTGCCTATGTCTGTCTGACCCTCGCACTCTCTTCTGTCCCCACAGGCGACGTGTTTCTTGATGCCCTCCAAGCACATGTGTTATGCTCGGACTTTGCGTGGCGCTACGAAGTGCCCGGAAAGAAGAGAATCGGGTGCTCTGCTGTTCTATGAACAGTGGGTCTCGATTTAACAAGAGTCTACTTTGTAGATCATATCTCAAAGTCTGCAAGGTATGTTATGCAAAAGCTAGTTGCCGCAACTAGTTTGTTATGAGATGAGAGTTTAAGGTCTCAATTTAATGTGTATGGAAACACACAATGAAAGCGAGGGCTTTCGAGGGAATCTGGGGAGGGATTGTGGTTCTATACAAGAGACCAAGTCTGAGGCTACTTGGCCTGTATCTACGTCCTTATATACATGATTGGGGGCTGTGCATTGACTGTGCATTGTGTAGCAATGACTGTGCAATGCGTAGTACATTACTGCAGTAAACTACAGATTACTACAGAGCTACAGAACTGTGTACTACGGACTGTGGAACTGTGCAATGATCTGGGGTTGCTTTGCAGTGCGAGAGAGAAGTGTGGGAAAGGGTACCTTCCTATTAGAGACAGGGGGTGGCTGAGGCTGAGACTCAGACACTTGCTGAAACGACTAAGTTGCGAGTCATGTGAAGACTGCACATGATGTGTCATGTGAGGATACAGGTGATGAGTGCACATGATTAGGCGTCTATATGACTTGATGTCTAAAGAGTTGACTTAGAGGAAAAAGCGAATTGGGGCGTCTAAACAGGGCGCTTAGGCGACTCCATAACAGCACGACTCACACTTTGGCCTCGATACACATGCAAGATGCCTTAACACCTGCCACCACTCCCCGATGCATGCACGCAGGACATGGCTGGATGCCTTGCCCTTGACGTGCACCTCCAAAGGGTTTGACACATGCTGCACCTCCGAGGGTTCAACACACGTGGCACCTCAGAGGGTTCGATGCACGCATGCCTTCGAGCATTTGATGCATGCTAGTGCACCTTCAAGGGTTTGACACATGCATGCCTTTGGCATTTAAGGGGTTCGACGCATGCTGCACCTCCGAGGGTTCGATGCACGTGGCACCTCCGAGGTTTGATGCATGTGGTGCCTCCAAGGGTTCGACACATGCGCGCCTTTGAGGATTTGATGCATGCTTGTGCACTTTTGAGGGTTCGACGCATGCACACCTTCAGGTGTTCGATGCACAGTGCATGATTCTCGTTGTAGATATGCTTTAGAATTAGTTGTCGTAGTTAGAACACTTAATACTATAGATTTAAAATTTGAGTGGTACCCGTGGGCCGTGTGGGAACCCCAACCTGGTCGATACCAGTGGTCGCATCAAAGTTACTGCCATTGGTGGCCCCTGCAATTAAGCACATTCCATCACAATTCCCTCTTACAATTGACTATGGACATGAACACCAATGTTTATGAGGTCAGTAGGCATGTATTCGATGCATACATAAGTCTGATGACTGTGCTTCCTGCAACACCCCTATATCTTCTCTGGCCACCACCCCCTCAAAGCAGGAGGAACCCCATCCTCAACCTGCTTCTTCCATGGAACATCATTGCTCTGCATCACCTCGAGCACTTGTGCCCCAAGAACCATCCCAGGAGAGGTGCAAGGCAACTCTTGCAAAGAATGCTGACCAGCTAAAGAGCAAGAAACATGACTCGGAGCTTAGTGACATTAGTGTTAATCCACTGATTCTGCTCCTCCAAAAAACATGCGAGGGTGGTGCACAAGGTTTGCTTATGAACCACCTTAGCCTTGGTGTTGGCAGAGAGGGTGCCCTCCATATTATACTTGACCCAAGTGACTCTATGCCAATGGGAAAGGTTGGAGAGGACAAAGACCTCCTAGAACCTGAAGATGATGTTGATTTAACCACCCTTCACAGTGAGACCTTTTCCTTCTTCTTGTGAGCATTGAGTGGTCCTCACTTTGCTTGCTCAGGTGACTTCCTTCCAGACTTAAATGTTCTCGAGCAGAAAGCCATCTCCCACTCACTGGAAGGCTTCTCATTTCCTAAGGACACCAATGATGAAGCCACACTTTTCCTTGAGGACACCCCACCTGTTCATGAAGATGGAGGTGCCCTCCCAGAAGGAGACTTTTTTATAGGTGACCATGCTGTTGATTAGTTGATGCTCAGGCTGGCCTTCACTAAAAATTAAAAAAGGAGGGTTTGATATTTTCTTGTTGTAATATGTATTATGATTTATGAGAATGGTCAAATTTAAAAAGGATGCAAAGAATGTTGAAAACCCTTTCTACTGCTAGAATGAATAGCTAATGGCAGCACAAAGCACTGCCTTCCTATTCTCTTTTGTTAAATAGTCACAGAAGCTACGAGCCTTATATGTTGGCTCATAAAGGTCATGCAGGAAGCGGAGAGCAAGGTTCACATCCCAAAGGTGCTTGGATGAGAGCTCAGTCACAAGGTCAACAACCTTCTTGCGACGAGATGACTCAGTCCTCTGGCCTGCATCATTCTGCCTCCATCGTGCACCCCAGCATTCTGTAAGATCCTGAACAGATAAGAAGCCACCCACCCCCTCAGCCCACTCAACCCAGATATCAGAAATGGTGGTGACTGGCTGGTACTTGTAAACTGGGAGCCAGTCCTTGTCCTTGCTGACCCACTCCCATGCATGCCGCCGAAGCCGTGACTCATCAAAGCGAGCTGTAAGCTGAGCCCACTTCTCCTCCTTGGCTGGATCACCATGCTCAGCAGATGGCCTAGAAGCTGGTAGAGTGGGCAGCTCCAATGGCAAGGAGTGTGTGGTGTGAGCTGTGGCTGTCACAGGTGATGACAGTGAGCCTGAAAAGTTGATTGTGATGGTAGGGAGAGCTGTGAGGGCTGGCAGTGGTGTTGGGGCAGAAGGGGTAAAGGCTGATGGAGGAGGAGGAGGAAGAGGAGGAGGAGGAGGAGGAGGAGGAGGAGGAGGAGGAGGAGGAGGAGGAGGAGGGGGTACTAGTGCAGGTGGCAGGGCTGCATGGGATAGTAAGTAAGGAATCAGGAAGGCACAACTTGAAATTGGGAACCCATCTCACCTGCTTTGCCTTGCTGCTGTTGCCCACAGCCCCTGGCACCAGCCAGAGTTCCAAGAAGTGTTTCGACCCTTGAGAAATGCTCATCCATGGCAGACAGCTGGTGGCAATGCTCCTCCCGATCTTGCTGCTGCTCCATCCTAGTGTCAGCAAGAACACCCCGGAGGCTCCTTATGAGATGGTCAGGAAGGTGTTCAAATGCCAAGCAAGCCTTCTCCTCAGCATCTGCAAGTGCAAGCTGAGAGGCAGCTGCAAATGTACGGAAAGTGGTGGACTGGAAAATTGAATGACAAAAGATGGGAAAGGTAGGATCCTGCATGAAGAGCACTGCAGCATCCTGTAGCAGTACCTTGCGAAGCCATATTAGCAGTTGGAGGAACTGCTTGAGGGCCATATCATTGGCCAATGGGTTGTCTCGGGCACGCACAAGGAGGGCTGCCTGCTCCTGTTCAACCCACGGGAACACCTGGGCCAAAAGGTCAGGAGGTGGCTCTAAAGGAAGGTGAGCTGCCAGCTACTACTAGTACATGCAAACACAAGATGGTAAACTCACCCAGTGCATCTCGAGCCAGAAAGTATTCCTCAGGTTTGCACCCATTGAACATGGCCACACTGTTAAGCCTGCAGTGGGGCTTCGTGCACACCTGACGGTTTAGGAAAGTGTGCAGTCCGAGGCGTGCCGGGGCACATGTTCAGACTCCTGAGATGCGTGTTGATTGTTATAGCACAATCACTAAGCTTCGAAGGCAAGGTCCGCCTTTAAGGACCTTAGAATGTAGATGGAAGAGTAGAGAGGAGCCGCACAGTGAGCAGGAGTGAACAAGAGGCTGCGATTGCAAAGCAAAGTCAAGCTTAAGGCTCAACTGTTTGTACAGAGTCCTATATATACAGGTTCGAATCGTGTATGACTAATAATACTACAACCGATTGGTAAGTCGGTTTGTCAGTTCATCAGTCAGGCTCAGTCAGCGTATAGTACAGTTAGTCAGCCAATGGCGCCTATCAGTCAGCGGTACAGTAAGGAATCTCAGTCAGCCAGTCCGAACGATGGGCCATGCATCTATCGTACATGAGTCAGGGGATCACGTGATCCCAGCCAGTCTGTCGGTCCGTCAAACACCTCGCCTCTCTCCATGCCCGAGGCGGAGCTTATCACCACCCTCCCCTCAAAGTAGCGCTTCCACACACTAGTCGGATCCCTCGTTGTTGCCAGGGACGTAATCATAGTCGGGGGATGGGGAGCGTGGAGCGTAAGAGGAGTTACCGCCTTCGAACTCATCTAAGACTACTTGAGTGATGGCCTGTCTCATGGCCACGCCGGCGTGACTCATCTCCCCTTTGCAGAGGTTGTCGCACCCTGCTTCGAGGTGGTCGTACTCGACCTGTCGGTCTTCGAGGGATAGTTGCCAGGCAGTGCGCTGGCGGGTGAGATAATGTCCGTTGGCGTGTTTGTGTCGCCCTCTGTACGGACAGGTATTCGGCATCTGATTGTTGAAATATCGGTGATGACGGGGCACGCGGCACCAGCTGGAAGTTCGGGTTGAGCAGAGGTGGTGGGGGGTCTCACAATGAGTGGAGAGGTGGTCGAACCACAGGCAGTAAGAACAATGGCAGCACTCTTCATACTCATCTTGGGCGAGGGCGTCGTCTTGCGCATTGTCGCTGTTCCAAGAGACAGCGCTCCGTGCTCCTCCCCTCAGGCGTAGCGTCCCGTGTTCATGGTAGGGGCAGGCCTGCCTGTGATGGGTTTGGTGTCACCATGCCAATTCCCCTCTCTCGCTATCCTCATCTATCAATTGTAAGAGGCGTTCCCGAGCGTTTGCCCGTATCAACCGCTGGCGTACTGCCTTGGTGCGCCCGATGTGGGCTAGCTGATACATGCCGAACTCCGCTCGTCTCTTCTGGGTGTAGGCCTCGAGGGCTTGTACTTCTTGAAGGCGGAGGGCGAGCTTGCGTCGATCCGACTCCAGGTTTCGAAGACGTATGATGTCAGCTTTTACCCCGTAGTCTCCTAAGTCTTCTATTGCTCTCTCGAGGGGTCCACCAATCATTCTCTCTTCGGCCAGCAACTTGAAATGTTTGTCGTCCTGGTAATTGGCCGGCGCCACCCAACTGGCCGGGGCGGCCTCCAGGCATTTGGCGTAGATTCGTCGGCCCACCCCCATGGTCCCGTAGATGGTGGGCTCGCCGGTAATGGGTTCTATCCTGAAGCGGACAAAGCGGGCTGGTACCTTGACGAGAGGATCTGCCTCTGTTGCCGGGATCTGAATGGTGGTGTGGTGCAGGTCCGGGTCGAACCGGATCCAATCTTCGAGGGGGTGATCTTGTATGATGTCTTCGGTGTCGACCTCTATAGTATAATGAGAGGGGAGGCTGTCGGCTGTAGTAGTGGGGGTGGAGTGTGCACTGGTGTCGGATGGCGAGGAGAGCAGGGTGGCGACCCTATGGACCTCATGAGTGTCGGGGTCAATGACAAGAGGATGTTCTGCTTCCTCCTGTCTGGCCAGCATTAGTTGTGCGGCGGCTAGTCCTTCCGTGGAGTAGAATAACCTTTCCCTCGCAAACTCGTTTAACCCGTGAACATGGTTACGGGGATCATCAGGGTTATCCTGGGGGAGCAGGTGGATGCGAGGGGGAGGAATAGGAAGTGGTTCGGGACTGGAGTGGCGGCTGGGCAGGTGGAGACTATAACCTGAGGGCAACAGGTGTAAATATGCGTCTCCATCGATATTTGGGGGCTCTTCTCTTGGCGGAGCATACACTGGCTCTTCTGGAAAGGCTGGGGGTGCTTCTGTTGTAGGGTGGAGCAATGCCTCCAACACTGCTACTTCTTCAGTGTCAACCGCTAACATGGTGTTACGGGTGGCCGGGGATGGTGAGCTGTAGTGAGAGGACATGAGGGACAAGTTTTCGAATTGGTTACAGAGGGAAGAGATGTCTGGGAGTGGTGAGGTCTCCATTGCGACTTCTTGGGGGTTTATAACTATTTGGCGGATGGCTTTCGGGTTCTTATCGTGGAATTCCTTCATTTTGAGGGAGGCATTACTCAAATTCCCTTTTGGTTCCCAAGAGTCGTGCACTTCCGAAAATCCCTTCCACCTGACCAGGTATTGCAATGTTTTCTTCCGGCCGGTGTGCCTTGAGGCTAACACGTTGTCCACTTCCCACTCTTCGTGTCCTTCTACTAGATCAGGTGGTGTCTCAATGAAGTTAGGTCTGTGGAGCTTTGTTTCCTTGTAGGGGTGGAGGACAGCCGCGTGGAATGCGTTGTGGATTTTCCACACGGGCGGGAGGTCTAGTCTGTATGTCACGGCACTAAGTACTTCCGTGACCTTGAAGGGTCCAAAGTGCTTGGCCCTTAATTTGGTAGTCGGGTGCGTTGTGCAGAGGTGGGTTCCTTCCAGCCAGACCTTCTGATCCACGCAGTATCTTTGGAAATGAGGGTCTTTCGTCCAGAGGGATTGCACCTTGCTGATGGCTTCTTGGGCGCTCTTCCTAGCTTCTAGAAGCTGGGACTTCCGCTCTTCTATTGCTGGTACGTTTCTGA
The DNA here is from genome assembly GCA_015178965.1 of Russula ochroleuca. Classification (NCBI taxonomy): domain Eukaryota; kingdom Fungi; phylum Basidiomycota; class Agaricomycetes; order Russulales; family Russulaceae; genus Russula; species Russula ochroleuca. The sequence goes on from WHVB01000119.1 coordinate 12,671, forward strand.
CACGTGTGGGTTGATGGGTGCAGGGAATGAATCCCATCCAGAGTTCGTACGGGGGTTTCTTGGTGGTGGAAGAGGGACGAGAGTTGATCATGTACTGGGCTATTTTAAGCCAGTCTGCCCAATTATCTTGCTGGTGGTTGCAGAAGATTTGTAGAATCGTTTCCACCGTCTGGTTCGTTTGTTCGGATTGCCCATCAGTTTGGGGATGATATGCTGAACTCATGTTTTGTTTGATTTCCAACTGGGCGCAGAGTTCCTTGAATAATTGCAACGTGAACTGCGTGTCCCTGTCAGAGATGATTCTTTTGGGAATTCCTGTGTAAGGGAAGGCGTGGTCTCTGAAGAGCCGTGCGACTTCTTCGCTTCCCATATCTTCTCGGCATGGGATTAGAATTACCGCCTTAGTGCTGTCATGGTCGGTAATGGTGAGGATCATATCACAGCCGCGTGACTCTGGCAGCTTTGTAATAAAATCAACGGTGATGGTGGCAAAGGGGGTTGTGTCTTCTCTTGGTCCGATTGGTGCGATAGGGGGTACATTGCGGTGTGTGATAGTTTTTACCGCTTGACAGGTCGTGCACCCCTTTACGTAGTCTTCTACATCCTTATGTAGGTTAGGCCACCAGTAGTCACGTCTCAGCGCTTGATAAGTTTTCCAGACTCCCGGGTGCCCGGAAGTGGGTGCATCGTGGTATTCTTGGAGGAAGGTGTGTCGTAGTTGTCTGTCGTCTAAGACAACTAGGGATCCTGCTTTCCACCAGACCTTCCATTTGTCTTGGTAGATGCCGTACTTTTTCTTCCATGCTAGGCAAAGTTCGTTATTTTCTCTTTGCAATTGATGAACCTGGCGTTCCAGAATAGTGATTTCGATTGCTCTTGCGAACAGCTTGTTTGGGAGTGCTGTGGTTTCTTCATTATCTGTTGACCCATCGTCATGATCGGGGCGTCTAGATAATGGATCTGCTTGGTTTCTTTTCCCAGGCAGGTGTACGAGTTCGAAATTGAAATCTGCCAGGAACACAATGTAACGAGCCACGCGTCGGTTCAGCTTTTGGGGGTGCCGGTAGTAACGGAGGTTGTCGTGATCCGTGTAGATCGTGAGTTTGTGGGGTGTTCCCATGACCAGGTGTCACACGTGTTTGAGGCCTTCAATGATGGCCAGGAACTCTCGATCTCCGATGGAGTAGTTCCTTTCTGCTTGGTTTAATGCCTTTGAGTGATAGGCAACGGTGCATCGTTTGTTGTTGTTGTCTCGTTGGTATAGTATGCTTCCTAAGGCGAAGGCAGATGCATCTACTTCAAGTTCGTATGGTTTGGCAGGGTCTGGGTGCCAGAGGACTGGTTCTGTGGTTACTCTTTTGATGAGTTTGTCTAGGGCATCTGTGCACTTTTGGGTCCAGTTGAACTGGGTCCCTTTTTTGGTGAGGTTGTGCAAAGGCTTTGCAATGGATGCAAAGCCTTGGATGAAGGGTCTCTGGTACCCTAGTACTCCCAGTGTTTTTCTGACTTCTTCCACTGAATGAAGAGTTCTCGGCCATTCTGAGATACCCTGTACCTTGGCCGGGTCGATGCACACCTGTCCTCCACCTACTAGCCATCCTAGGATCTCCATTTCTTCCTTCTCGAATTGACACTTTTTTGGCTTTAGGAAGTATGAGCATTCTTCCATTTTGTCGAGGAATTCGTGAACGATTTGTTTATGGAGTCTTTTTCCTTCTTTGTTGTTGGCGGTAGCAACCCACCAGTCGTCCATGTAATTCCCTAAGTTCTCTGGATATTTTTGGAGAAGGGAGCAGAAGTCTCTATGCATGGTTTGTTGGAAGAAAGGTGGGGCGTTGGTGAGGCCGAAGTACATGACTCTCGGGACATAGGTCCCTTGTGGAGTTTTGAACGCGGCCTTGTGTTGATCTTCTTCCGCGATGCGGATGTTGTTATAGCCCCAGCGGATATCAAACTTTGAGAAGAGGAGTTTCCCGTGTAGTCTTTCCAATGCTGATTGGATATTTGGCAGGGGGTTATTATCGCGTACAGTATGCTTATTGAGTTGTCGATAGTCCATGATGATTCGCTTTTCCGAGCTGTCCTTTTTGTTGATGAAGTAGACAGGTGCTGTATATGGTGAAGGACCTTCATAGATTCGTCCTAGCTCTTCTTCCTCAAGGATCCATTTCTGGAGGAGTTCGCATTTGTCTTTGGACAGAGGGTATACCTTGCAATTTAGTTCCCTTGGTGCATTGGGGTTTAGTTTGATCATCATGTCCTCTGATCGTGCCAGTGGGAAGCGGCGTGCTTCTTCTTCTGAGAATACCTTTTGGTGTTTTCGGTATTCTTTGGGGATAGTGTCGAGGGTAAGGTGGATCTTGTTTTGATCTGCCTTTTGGGCCCATTCTTGTGCAATGTTGGTTCGGCACACATAGATGGCTTCTCCTTCCTTTGGTCTTCCTACCTGTTTGACTGCTTCTCGTTGCATGAAGAAGATTCTTTTGGCTACATGCATGTAGCGGCTACTTTGGAGTTATATGGGTTCTCCTTGGACCTTTCCTGACTTCCAGTCAATTCTTGGGTTGAAGTCGTAGAGGAAGGGGTAGCCCAGGATAATGCAGTCTTTTCCAAGTGCCGTGATGTAGAATCTTTGGAGCATGTGTTTCTCTCCTTTGACGATGCATAGCCAGCAGTAGTGTGTAATCTTCCCTTGTTTATTTTCGGTTCCGTCAATGTTGTGGACTGTGACTGGTCGGGATAGTTCCTTTCTTCCGATTCCTAGTCGTTTCCATGTTTCTTCATCGATGAAGTTGTTGGTTGCTCCACTGTCAATGAGAGCTGATTTGTCGGCCTTGGATTGCGAAGTGCGAAAAGAAACATTCATATTCAGAGTCGAGAGTTTCCTAATGTACATGGTGTTCTGCAATCCAATTGCTCTAAGCCAGGCCGTCGGCTTCGAGCTATTTAAAAGTCCGCCTGGATGGACATCTCTTTGTAGAGGGTCTCACGGTCTTCGATGGACATCCCCCTGATGTATTGGAGGACGTCCTTTTTTGTGTAGGAAGGTGGTGCTGTATTTGAGGTTTTAGTGGTTTCTGCCTCACTGGGTGGTTCCTCTTCCTCGTCCTCGTTGATTATTGCCGCTCGGACTTTAGGTTTTTCTTTGACATATTGTCCTTGGGAGCTGCGGGGTCGATCGGAGCTTTTTCCTTTTCCCTTTTCAGGGCATGCTCATGACATGTGTCCCAGTTTGCGGCAGCGGAAGCATCTTCCTTCCTTCATGAGTCGGGTGTGTTCCTCGTCGGACAACTTTCCTGTTGTGCAGATTGTGTCAACGTCCATAGTGTCGGGGTCTCTTTGTCTTTTGGGCGGGGGTGCCTTTTGGTATCCTCACATTCTGTTGGCCCTAGTGGAGATGTGGCCTGGTCCTCCTTTTGGTCCGATGTTGTCGTTAAGGTCCTGCCATCTTTGGACTGTTTTTCTGGTGGCGTCGTACCATTTGTTGAGAGTGGTGGGCAATGTCTCTCGTTGTCTTATGGTGCGGTGAAGTCCGACAGGTAAGATGTCTTGGAACAGTTTGATTGTTCCTTCAGCATCGGGTCCCCATCCTGCCTCTCTGATGAGACGTTTGAAGAGGGTGATGGACGTGTCGACTTTATCCATATTGAGTTCCATTTTAGTAAGGCGGGAGTAAGCATCTTGCTTCTTAGTGGAATCCGTGAAGGCGTCTCTGAAGGATTGTGCAAACCATTCCCAGAGGGCTTGGTCTCCTTCGGCATGTGTCGGGGGGTCTCCTGTGAGTGGGTTCCCTTCTACTTTGATGGACAATTGGTCTGCCATGTCATAAGCCCAGTCGTCGACTTGTGGCCCTTTGATGAAGGTGAGGGCATAAGCTACTTGTTCCGCTTTGTTTGTAAAGGTGGAGTTGTGTCGATTGAGGAATCGATAGGCTCCAAACTGTTGCATGAATCGTTCGGTGTCCTTTCAGTCGCCTGCGAAGATTTGCAGTATCATCCCTTTTAGGGGTTCTGAGCGAGGTGGAGCTGTGGCTGCTTGTCCTGCAGCCTGTTGTCCGGCTGCTGGTTGGCCGCCTCCTCCACCACTGCCTCCTCCTCCACCGCCACCTCCTCCCCCACCACCAGGTTGTCCTCCGGCTGGGGGTTGTTGGGGTTGTCCTCCTCCTGCCGGTTGTCCTCCCACAGGGGGTTGTTGCGGTGGTGGTTGGGCTTGTGCTGGTCCTGCTACTTGTGCAGGTTGTACGTGGGCTACTGCAATTGCTGCCATTGCTTTGGTAAGTTGTTCGATGATCGGTGCATGAGCTTGGTCTGTGGTGGGGATATCTGGATCTGATACTGGTGAAGTGGTTTCTACTTCAGGGGTGTTGTCACTTCCTTGTGTGATTTCTGTGTGGATTCGTTCGAGATCTGGGTCAAGTAGGAATGGTTGGTTTTTGGTTCCTAGTCCTGATGTTTGAAGGTCTTCAATCTCGTCTTCTCTGCTAACTTCGTAGCACTCGTCGATGGTCCAATTGATTCTGTACCAGGTCCCGTTGATGTATTCCACAGGGTATGTGTATAACCCGTCTCTGAGGTGATATGCTGATCGTCCCTCAGTTCGTGATTCTAGCCAGAAGGCTTTCCCTTGTATTTCTGTAGGGAGGTTGTCTGTGGTTCTATTTCTGAACCTAATGTCAGGGCTCTTTGAGAGCTTTTGTTTCCTTCTGAGGTCAAGTAGTATGTCAGCCAGGTTGGCTTTAGGAGAAGCTCGACTTGTGTTAAGCCCGCAGCAGGGCTTCGTGCACACCTGATGGTTTAGGAAAGTGTGCGGTCCGAGGCGTGCCGGGGCACATGTTCAGACTCCTGAGATGTGTGTTGATTGTTATAGCACAATCACTAAGCTTCGAAGGCAAGGTCTGCCTTTAAGGACCTTAGAATGTAGATGGAAGAGTAGAGAGGAGCCGTGCAGTGAGCAGGAGTGAACAAGAGGCTGCGATTGCAAAGCAAAGTCGAGCTTAAGGCTCAACTGTTTGTACAGAGTCCTATATATACAGGTTCAAATCGTGTATGACTAATAATACTACAACCGATTGGTAAGTCGGTTTGTCAGTTCATCAGTCAGGCTCAGTCAGCGTATAGTACAGTTAGTCAGCCAATGGCACCTATCAGTCAGCGGTACAGTAAGGAATCTCAGTCAGCCAGTCCGAACAATGGGCCACACGTGTATCGTACATGAGTCAGGGGATCACGTGATCCCAGCCAGTCCGTCGGTCTGTCAAACACCTCGCCTCTCTCCATGCCCGAGGCGGAGCTTATTACACACCAAGGAGGGCATCCATCGGAAAGGTCCTGTCATAGCAATTTTAAAATGAGCCACTCTCATTCCAGCCCCCCAGGGCCTTAGTGCCACTGGCAGAGGCCCCATGTGAACGTGCAGTTTGAGCAGCAAATGGTTGTGCAGCATGGGTGACCTTTGAGATGTTGACATCATTGCTGAGATGAATAAGCTTGACTCGATCACAGTGGTCTAGAGGACACCATCAGCCAATGATTAATGCAAAGTGTGGCAACTGCCAGGATGGGGGAGCACATACTATTGTACAACATTTGCTTGTTGACCCTTTCACCCAAAAATACATAATATTCATACCATGAACGGTAGCCATATTCTCCATAGCTTCTGTTGGTAAAGTCTGGCTCAAAACAGGGGACAGGGAGGGACAGGATGTGGAAATAGCTGAAGAACATCATTGCAATGGCACCAACAGGGCAGAGGTCAACATTTCGATGACGAAGGGCCCCATGTTCATCCACCCACCCATCCTTGTTGTGCTTTGCATTATCTGCCAAGGCGGCAAGGACCTTGAACACACAGTCAGAAAGGCAAAGAAAGACTTGGGGGGGGGCAGCGGCATCGGCAGCACATGCCACATGGTGCCAAACAGTGCAAACACCCACCGGGACCCTGAACCCAGAAGAGATGTCATCCATTGGGATCTCCGAGACAAACAGATCAGACCACTGAAGGATGCGTGCACTCTCCCCACAAAAGGCTGTCGATGTCGAAAACAGCAGCATCACACGGTCACGAGCACCAATGTGGGTTCCACGAGGGCCAGAGGCCGCTGCCAGGCACCACTGGGAGCAGTGCACAAGCTCCTCGGGAGTGTACATGTCTGGGGCAACAAGGGTCAGGAGGGCAAGGTGATGGAGCAGCGACGCAACATACCTGAGGAGGTCCCTGCTGCTTTGAGGGCCTGCGAGCTCTCGATGTGCTTCGGCTCGTTTTGTTTGGCAGCATCCTCGATGACCTTGATGCGATTGTCTGACCAGAGGTTGATTTGAGCCTCGACATCGCCCTTGTATTCGTGGTGGTGATTGACACGCCAGTTCTCGAGCACGCTGATGGCCTGCGAGACAGCCGATTTCCCGATCGTCGATCCGGGGACTGTCTTGGTTGAGTTTCCACGCTGGTGCTAGAGGAAACGGCATGTGTGGTGAGCAAGCACATCGAGGGCCCTTCTCGAGAAGGGGACAGACCTTCTCTCGTGTTGTTTCGTGCTCCAGATACATGACCGCCTTGGCCGCCGTCACAGGAAAGGGCGGGATCGGTGTGTATCCCGGTTCTGCTCCACAGCGGCTGGCCTGATCGGACTCCCACCAAGTTCGATAACGGGTCAAGTGCCGCGCGTAGGTGCCCCCCGTCTGGGAGTCACCCTGGACAGCCCTCGACCGCTTCAACCTGACGGCATGCGACTCGGACTCGAGCCTCGCAAGAGAGAGCTTCAACCCCGAGGGCTCAGGGATGGGGGTAAGTTGCGTGAGGTCCGAGTGGACGCCAAACGTCGCATAAGGACCAGGAGTCGGGAGGTGGGATGGTGGAGGGGATTCGGAGGCGTCGTTTCCAAAACCAGCACTGGGCTGAGTCGATGGATGTGGGGGCAGCGCAAGGCCAGACCCGACGGCATTTGGCTCCACCATGGGCCAGGAAACTGAGGAAACCTGCCTGGTGGCAAAGACAGCGACCGCCTCCGCTGCGACAGATGCATCGTGGTCCAGGCGCTGCCGTTTTCGAGTCAACGCAGAGGCAGGTTCGTTCAAAGTCTTTTGAGCGCGTTTTGACATATGCTGCAAGTGCCAAAAACAGTCAGCGGCGGGGGGTGGGGGAACACAGCTGATCCCCCCCAACGTACCGCTGTGTGTAGTAGTAACACGCTGAACGGGGCTTGAAACGGTGAAAACATGCGGTAGAACACGGGTTAGCGGCTTGGCACACGCAGAGAAATGGATCGTGCCGCGTACCTGCTGTGAACGTGAAGGGAGCGAGCGAACGTCGATCCCTTGTTTTGTTTTTGCTTTTGGTGGCATGTGCGGGCTCTTGAGTGTGTGTGAGAGTACTGCCAGTGGGGACGACCGTCAGACGACGTTACTAAGCCGTCGATTCGTCCCGATCGAAGTCGATCTAGTTTTTGCTCTTGGTGGAGCGTACGGGCTTGTGTGTGTGGGCTTTCGAGAGTGTGTGAGGGTACTGGGGGACGACCGTCAAATGACGTCAAGCCGTCGATTCGTGCCGGTTGAACAGGTTCGAGGGGTGGCGTTTCACGTTCACAATCACCAGACTCGGGAGGCTCGAAGGCTCAGAGCCTCAGACGGAACGCAAAACGCGAATGCAAACGAAAAACGAACCGGGGAAAAAAAGGAAGGAAGGGGAGGGAAGGAAGGAAATGGGGGAGGGGGGAAAAAACGCGAGAAGGAGAAGGCTACTTGCCCGAAAAGCGAAGAGAGCTGAGAGTGTCAGGCGGCGCGGCTCAGAGTGGGGGGGGGCGGCTCGCGCTTGCACGATCTGACTTGATTTTTTTTGCTGCTTGGGGCTGGCCGCACACGGTCCCGGGGATAAATTTGACAAGGTAAGTAGGCTAAACTTGATAAATACACGGGAAGGACTCCGATCGACTCCAAAGGAGGGTCCCCACCGCCAGTGACAGGGAAGGAGAGTGCAGGCACTGGAACAGAGGGAAGTTTGGTTTGAGTTTGAGTTTGGTTTGGGAAATTCTTAACAGTTTGGTTTGGGGTTTGGCCAAAAGTGGCTTAAACCAAACCAAACCAAACTTCCCCAACACTAGCACAGATTGAGGCTAGATGTATGCAAGTGCATCTTCGATGGTGTGCACCGAATCGAGCTGTGTGAACCAGTTTGGATGTTAGTCACAAGGACATACTAGGCGTAAGTGAAAGAAGAAAATGGACCTGGATGTTGAGTTGTAGTGATCACCAGTCTTCGACAATGATTGTGTCAGGCTGGTTTGGCATGCATACAGTCGAGCAGGACCTTCCACAGAGTATGTGCAAGATGGTTGATTTGACCGAACTTGCCTATTCGTCACATACATCAGCAACGCAAAGCTCTGTGCGATAGAGAAAAAAGAATTTGCTGCACCATGTAATGTTGCTCTCCCACCTCACTGGCAGCTTGTCCATTGCATAACTGAGTCTCTTCATGTTCCTCGAGCCCCTCTACTTTCAGAGCCTGAGCAGGGCTGCTTTTGTCTGCTCAGAGAGGTGTGTAGCGTGACCAACTCTTCATCGAGTGCATTGAGGTAGAGGCCTAAGAACTCTGTTGCATCCTGCTCCTGGCCATCCTACATACAATAAACCATCACAGATCAGTGACAGAAGGCCACTACACGGGGCCGGGCTGCGGGCACAGGAACATACCCTCACATCGATGAACTGCCTCGTCTCCTTCATTGCATCATACACACACATTGGAATAAACGGATCCACACCACTATTGACTTCCATATTCTTTTCATCCTCTCTCCCATTACCCCTTGTGGCTTGTAGCAGGAACCATTGCATCAGAGACAACTTCTCCTTGTGTCACCGCTGCTTACGCGACGATAACGAATAGACTCGGAGTGGTAGTGACAAGGCTCTTAGCGGCCGCCTTCTGGCTAGGAGTGGGGAATAGATGCTATTGCCGTCGTAAGACGGACAGGAGACTCAACTTAGTGACCTAGAGTCACTGGGGAGTCGTACTTATACTACTACAAGGTACAGGGTACGGGGCATTGGGCACAGGGCGCGGGACACGAGGATACGGGGCTGCGAGTCACGTACATAGGGGCTGAGTCACAAGGCGACTCATGTAGTCCATCCACATCAGGTGAGGCGTATACTAATAACACTAGTCCGATCTTACCACTACTCGGGGTCATCCAACTCCATTGGGTCGTCCGCGCGGCTGATATCCCCGTCGATTGATGACGGGAAGTCCCAGGGTCGAGGGGACGGTAACACCTTGTATGCAAATTCATCCAGGAATTGAACCGTCGCATTCAGCAATGGTGTCATGTGTCACTGCTGCTTACACGACGATAATGTATAGACTCGGAGTGGTAGTGACAAGGCTCTCTTCGGCCGCCTTCTGGCTAGGGTGTGTGAAACAGATGATATTGTCCGCATAAGACGGATAGGAGACTTAACTTAGCGACCTAGAGTCACTGTTGAGTTGTATATATACGGGAATACAGGGTACTAGGGCACGGGGTACGGGACACAACTTAGGGGCGCTGAGAACATGCATACATAGGGCTGAGTCACAAGCGACTCATGTAGTCCGTCCACATCCAATGAGGCGTACAGTCATATATACTAATCGGGGCTTACTGTTAAGCCCGCAGCGGGGCTTCGTGCACACCTGACGGTTTAGGAAGGTGTGCGGTCCGAAGCGTGCCGGAGCACGTGTTCAGACTCCTGAGATGCGCGTTGATTGGTATAGCCCAATCACTAAGCTTCGAAGGCAAAGGTCCGCCTTTAAGGACCTTCAAAGGTAGATGGAAGTGTAGAGAGGGGCCGCGCAGTAGACAGGAGTGTACAAGAGGCTGCGATTGCAAAGCAAAGTCGAGCTTAAGGCTCAACTGTTCGTACAGAGTCGTATATATACAGGTTCGAATCATGTATGACTAATAGTCCTATAACCGATTGGTAAGTCGGTTTGTCAGTCCATCAGTCATGCTCAGTCATCGTATCGTACACTGTCAGCATGATGTGCGTATCAGTCAGCCAACTCAGAGTCATCAGTCATCGGTACAATAAGGGGTCTCAGTCATCCAGTCCAGTCGGTGAGCCACGCGTGTATCGTAGGGGAGTCATGGGATCACGTGATCCCAGCCAGTCCGTCGGTCCGTCAAACACCTCACCTCTCGCCGTACCAGAGGCGGAGCTTATCACCACCCTCCCCTCAAAGGAGCGCTTCCACGCGCTTAGTCCGACCCTTCGTTGTCACCGGGGACGTAATCATAGGGAGGTGAAGGGGAGCGAGGGGCGTAAGAGGGGCCCGCGTTCTCAAACTCGTCAAGGACGACTTGAGTGATTGCCTGGCGCATAGCGATCCCTGCGCTGCTGAGTTCCCCTTTGCAGAGGTCGTCGCATCCTGCATTCACGTGGTCGTACTCGATCTCGCGTTCCTCCAGGGTGAGGTAGCGAGCGTGGCGCTGTCGGGTGAGGTAATGGCCGTTCGCATGACGGCGGCGTCCTCCATAGGGACATGTGGTCGGCATTTGGTTGGTGAAGA